>JAHPZR010034126.1:0-13029 GCA_019787425.1 Platygyra sinensis | reverse complement strand
GATGATGCGATATTTTCGGGCGAAAGTTTACTTCAAGAGCTGGAGAGCCACTGGGAACTTACTCTTACCGAACCAGTTCCGGAAGTGGTTGAATTCCGTCCCGCTGATTGGCCAGAAAAATATTTTTCTGGCCAATCAGCGAGGAGTTCTAGCCGGGTAACTCTGTCGCCTTCTTACACGAAGCAGTTTTCTTCATCGATCGACCTAGTTGCTTGGCCCGTGCAACGGGGAGATTTTCGTGGAAAGTTTCAGAAAAAAAAATATTCAACGAAACCGAGGAAATCACTAGGCTTTACATGGGGCTAGGAACCAATACTCTTCCATCAATTTTCTCGGCGGATTTGTCGAAGGTATATCGTAAATTTTTATAGTTAATGTACGCGATTTCTTAACTGTTGCTTTTGGTTGCGGGGAAAGCTAGTCGAGTACCCACGGTTACTTCTTATTTCGCCTCGATCGTTGAATAACTTCTGAAACTTTCCACGATATGCAGATCGCCGTTGCACGGGCCACGCAACTATGTCGACCGAACGTGGGAACGATCGGCTAATTACAGTGGGCGCATTTTTTCTTGCTATCGGGCCAAACCAAAAATCCCTTAGCAATAATGCTGGACTTGAGCGTAAATTCGAGAATGACCTCCAAACGGCCCTTATAGAAAGCTTGGCTTTGTTTCCCGTGGATGAATTGAAAGCGGAGCTGAGACTCATCATCGAGACAATTGTAGCGAGGAGAGAGGTTTTCGGGCAATTGCCGACAGGTTACTGTAAAAGTTTAACCTTTCAACTGTTGCCTGGCGTATTGGGTTCCTTGAAGGCTAAAGGCTATGAGTTCCCTCCCAATCCGTTGGTTGTCGTTATTTCGTCACTGATTTCAATTGTTGAGGACCAGGTGAAAAACCTCAGGTCACTGGGAGTCAAGGCTGGTTATATAGGTTAAAGTAAAAAAAGTGATGGAGAAATATTATATGGAAAGGGAGATTACGCCTTGTTGTATGGAAACCCTGAGTCACTGACCGGAGATGAACAATTCAGGGAGATATTCTCCATGGAGTTTTACCAAAAAATACTGTTGCTGTTGTCTGTGATGAGGTGCACACAGCTGTTCATTGATAAGTGCATTCTTTGATTTATTTATTAGGAAGGGGGCTATTCTACTTTCATAGTACTATTAATCTCTACAACAAAGTTCTTTTCCTTTTCGTTTAAGCTCAAATGAAACAAGGCTGATTAAGTAAGCTTTAATTGGGTACTTAATATTTGACATGAAGCCTTTATTCGTGCACCAAATCATTGCAAGAAAATTTAGCACTCTGACTGGTAAACTTGTCCTTGAAATCCAACTTAAAATCCATTCCAGTGAAACCTCATGCAGGCAGAAACTTTGCATAATACAGACTTTTTTGATTTCACAAGCTTTCTGCATTCCTTATCCAATTTAACACATGTTTGGTTTACAAGTGCTTTCTGTAATTTTTTGGCCTTAAAGGCAGCTCTGCCAATTGTTCTGCAGTATGATGGGGAAAGTGGCTTGGAAAGGGAGATGCCAAAGCTTTAAAGACTATGTGGTAGTTCTCTTGCAACTGTTTTGCATTTGTAATGCACAATCACCTACAAAAAAAAATTTCTAAATTCAATGACTTTTCAAAGAACACTACACAAGTGTTATAAACCCTAAAAATAAAGGTATATGTACATTTATTTATTTCTGCACAACATAATTCCTACTAATTAGTCAAGATCTTTCAACATTGTAAAAATTTTTGTATTTTTGTTTTAATTAGCTTTAGATCAATGACAAAAATCACTAATGAAGAAACAGGCATGGGGATTATCCCCCAATCCGAAATGGAAAAATAGTAAATAGATGATAACTATGGTTGTTTTATCTTTTGGTGTGTTTATTAAAATTGCCACACTGGCTATATTTAGTCCTCTGTACTAACTATGCAGTTATCAATTATTATAATTATGGTTATCAGTATTATAGCTTAGCTTTTCTCAGCTTAGGTGGGCTTTAGTCATTTGCATATATGATGAGGCCAAGCTGATAAATAGCCCGTAGGGGTGGGGTGGCAATGACTCTCATAAATTATACTCATCATACCTTTTGGGAGGTTATAAAACAGTTTTGGTATCTCTAAGGGTGTTCAGCCTCAAAAGGTCCACAATGAGAGCTTTTGCAGTACCTTTTAGGGTATTGATTTGAACATAATTTGACAGAAGATAATGTGTTGTTGTACAATTTGTGTACCTCTTAGGGGTGAAGATAAGCCATGTCCACAAAACGGCCCCATCCTTTTTTATGGGAGTTGAACCCCTCGGCCCCTCCCCCCTTCGTGGACATAAATAGTCCGATCATCATTATTGTCATTGTCATCATTGTTTTATGGTTGTGTTCCTACCTTCACACAAGTTCCTTTCTATGAACTTGGTCTGCAATAGCTTCATTGGTGGTGAGCGGTGTTTCAGCTAATATTCGATTTGGCCTAATCGGTATGGGATCCGAGGACTCACCATAATCTAACGGTAATCGATGGCCCGGTTTCTTTCTCAAAATAACTCTTTCAGTTTCTTTGTCTCCTTTAGTCGAACTCAGCGGCGAAATTGGATGTTTTCTTTTAGCAGCCTTTCCACTCTTCCAAGATTTTTCCACCCTGTACCTACACGTGTCACACACAGCGCGTTTATCGCCCTCCAAAAGTTCCACGCCGACCACTGCGAATTCCCCAACAATATTTCGTTTCCTCTTCTTATCCAAAAAAAACAAACCCACATAATCTGCAGCAATCGTCCTCACATTGTGGATCCATCGTATAGAGGAAGAACTAAAGTTGCATTTTGGTTTGGCCCGATAGCAAGAAAAGGTGCGCGCACTGTAATTAGCCGATCTTTCCCACGTTCAGTCGACATAGTTGCGTGGCCCGTGCAACGGCGATCTGCATATCGTGGAAAGTTTCAGAAGTTATTCAACGATCGAGGCGAAATAAGAAGTAACCGTGGGTACTCGACTAGCTTTCCCCGCAACCAAAAGCAACAGTTTAGAAATCGTGTACATTAACTATAAAAATTTACGATATACCTTCGACAAATCCGCCGAGAAAATTGATGGAAGAGTATTGGTTCCTAGCCCCATGTAAAGCCTAGTGATTTCCTCGGCTTCGTTGAATATTTTTTCTGAAACTTTTCACGACAATCTCCCCGTTGCACGGGCCAAGCAACTAGGTCTATCGGTGAAGAAAACTGCTTCGTGTAAGAAGGCGACAGAGTTACCCGGCTAGAACTCCTCGCTGATTGGCCAGAAAAATATTTTTCTGGCCAATCAGCGGGACGGAATTCAACCACTTCCGGAACTGGTTCGGTAAGAGTAAGTTCCCAGGGGCTCTCCAGCTCTTGAGGTAAACTTTCGCCCGAAAACATCGCTCGCCCGAAAATATCGCATCGTCCCGGCTAGTAGCCCCTGGGTTTCCGAGGATGGGATGTTATTTAAGTTGCAAGATTGCAGGACCTGCAAAAATAATCGAAAAACAAAGAAACAAGGAATAACCACAATAGATAAAAAGATGAAGTAAAGCCAAGGAATATCACATGCGTCATACTGACATTACTGGCTCACAAGGGGTTTATGTTACATTTTAAACTAACTAGTGGCTTGTCCAGGTTGTTGACAATAAAAATGATACGACTTGATTTTCTAAGCATTGATATTTTTTACAGATATTCCCTGCTCTATGGTGGCCCATGACTGCCATAGCAATTTTGCATATTTTTATTACATTTTTTTCCTCCAAAAATAGTTTTACTCAGTTAAAAAACATAATAAAGTTAACTTACATTTGTTTTAATTTTAAACTAAATTAACATAAAATGAAATAAAATTAAAATTGAAATCAATTTCAAATCAAATTAAAAGCAAATTTAATATAAAATGAATTAAAAGTAAAATTGAAATCAATTTGAAATCAAATTGAAAGCAAATTAACAATGAATCACACATTATTTTTTTTTAATCAAAAGAAAAACAAAACGAAATATCCCCATGGCCCAGGGCTGCCATAGACCAGCATGCTTTGCGAAAATACGCAATGGCCGCCAGAACGCGCAACGCGAGTTGGATGGAAGATCTCGACTTAAAGGAAGAGCTTCAAAAGTATGTTCGCCAAGGCCTTAAAAGAGATGAGATTCTAAAATTTATGGAACGAGATTTTGGTGACTACGCTTGGAGCTTGCGAACCCTTGATCGAAGAATGCGGCATTTCGATATTCGCTACACGAATACTGATGTCACGGTTGAGGAAGTTAAATCAGCAGTTCGAAAAGAACTTGATGGGCCAGGTAAACTTTTGGGCTACCGAGCCATGCACAACAAGATAAGGCAAGAATTACTAAACGTTCCAAGGAATTTGGTACATGCCGTAATGTTTGACCTTGACCCAGAGGGACTTGAATCTCGATGTCCAACAGTAAAGAAGGGAAAGACGAAAGGTCATTTCTCAACAAAGGGAACCAACTTGGTACACTCGATGGACGGGCATGATAAGCTCATGGGCTATCAGAACAGCACTTTTCCTTTAGCTATTTACGGTTCTATCGACACAGCTAGCAGAAAAATTCTTTGGCTTAAGATTTGGACTGGAAACTCGGATCCCAAAAGGATCGCGCGTTATTTAGAGCACTTGTATGAAAAAAGGACAATTGCGTCCCACATTAGAATCGATAGAGGAAGTGAGACTGGAATTATGGCGACAATGCACTCGTACCTTCGTCAATCCAATGGTGACATGAATCCTTTTGACACTGTCATATATGGGCCATCAACTTCAAACCAGGTATGTCATGATTTCAGAATAATGAAATTCCATAGGACGTACGAAATTTGTAATGTATCTTAGTAATTTTTTTTTTTTTCAACAAACAGATAGAACGGTGGTGGAAGGAACTTCATGAACGGCTGGAGAAGTATTTTAAAGAACAACTAGCTGGGCTCAAAGGTGAAGGATATTATAATCCTCACGATGAAGTTGACAGGTACATGTAAATTTTTATGTACTGAGAAAAGGTGTCTACCTTTTAAATTAGTTCTTCTCCACTACGTAAAACGCAGTTAACTATCAATACTGTGCGAGGATTCCTTTTGAGCTTTTATATACATTATCTGATGTACACTTCTTACCTACCATAATGTTACAAACTTTTATAATGTCAGTCAGTGTCAGATGTTCTGAATTTCAATAAACACTGGTCTGGGATGGGGTACAGAGGCCCCTTGAAGCTTTATTGCATTTTTACGTCGCCACTGAGGTGAAGATCTTTTGGTATAAGGAGCTCTTTTATTGGAGATCTTGACGCCTTTAGAGAGAGTTGGGTGATTTTGACCCCCTAATTGGAGAGGATTGTGACCTCTTTGCCATGTAGTTTTAGTTTGTAGTCTTGACCTGTACAAACATTTTTTTCTGGAGCATTTTGTCCCCAACTCCCTATATTCAACAAACTTGCTGCTGTATGTTTTTTGCTGTTCTTGGGTTCGAGCATTAAGAGGCCTAGTTTCTCTGTATTGAAGGTGTTTGGTTAAGTAAAGAACTACTGACATAAAACTTAATTGGTGATGACAAAAATCAGGTCAGTTAGCCCATAGGAGGCAACAATGTAGCATTATTGTTAACATTACAATGCTTTTTAGATCTTATATTGTAAAATTTTTCTTTACATGTGTATTAAACTTAAGATGCTGTTGGTTGAACAGCTTGAGAGTATTTCCTTTTTAAATACTTGTATGCTTCAGCGCACTCTGCCGGTTCTACATGGCACTCAACAGGCATGGGTATAATTCTGGCACATTTGGCCCTGAACTCAGATTCAATGTAGTCGTCATCAATTTCTAAAACCCCTGAATGTTGAGCAACGTCTCTCAACTGTTCCTCTGTGACTGGAAATCCTGTAACAGTCAAAGAAAAATGGTAAGTATCCATCCCCCCACCCCCACCCGAGATGGCCTGCACCTCTTTAAAACCTCTATTTTGATTCGTTCTTGTTAATCTGCATCCCTTTTGTTGTTAGGACCAGGGGTATTGTTTGTGTTGTTTACCTATTGTCTCGTCTGGCCAATAATAAAGGCCCTTGTTAATGGGGGTCTGTGCTCGCCCCCACCCCACTGCAAAAAAGGAAAGAAACAACAACAACATTCAATAAGGGAAAGCATGTTTACCACACTCTTCTAGGCCATACTCTTCAGGAAAGTTGTATATGTGGTCAGGAACTCCATCAGGTAACACAGTGTTCTTTTGTGTGCGGATCCTGTGACTGTTCCAGACAGTTTCTTGAAATACATCAAGTTGACGTTGGATAACAGGAATTAGTAAGTACGATAGAAGCTTCCTGTGGAGGAAAAGGAAGTCTATAGTATGATAATGTATATAAAAGCTCAAAAGGAATCCTCGCACAGTATTGATAGTTAACTGCGTTTTACGTAGTGGAGAAGAACTAATTTAAAAGGTAGACACCTTTTCTCAGTACATAAAAATTTACATGTACCTGTCAACTTCATCGTGAGGATTATAATATCCTTCACCTTTGAGCCCAGCTAGTTGTTCTTTAAAATACTTCTCCAGCCGTTCATGAAGTTCCTTCCACCACCGTTCTATCTGTTTGTTGAAAAAAAAAAAAATTACTAAGATACATTACAAATTTCGTACGTCCTATGGAATTTCATTATTCTGAAATCATGACATACCTGGTTTGAAGTTGATGGCCCATATATGACAGTGTCAAAAGGATTCATGTCACCATTGGATTGACGAAGGTACGAGTGCATTGTCGCCATAATTCCAGTCTCACTTCCTCTATCGATTCTAATGTGGGACGCAATTGTCCTTTTTTCATACAAGTGCTCTAAATAACGCGCGATCCTTTTGGGATCCGAGTTTCCAGTCCAAATCTTAAGCCAAAGAATTTTTCTGCTAGCTGTGTCGATAGAACCGTAAATAGCTAAAGGAAAAGTGCTGTTCTGATAGCCCATGAGCTTATCATGCCCGTCCATCGAGTGTACCAAGTTGGTTCCCTTTGTTGAGAAATGACCTTTCGTCTTTCCCTTCTTTACTGTTGGACATCGAGATTCAAGTCCCTCTGGGTCAAGGTCAAACATTACGGCATGTACCAAATTCCTTGGAACGTTTAGTAATTCTTGCCTTATCTTGTTGTGCATGGCTCGGTAGCCCAAAAGTTTACCTGGCCCATCAAGTTCTTTTCGAACTGCTGATTTAACTTCCTCAACCGTGACATCAGTATTCGTGTAGCGAATATCGAAATGCCGCATTCTTCGATCAAGGGTTCGCAAGCTCCAAGCGTAGTCACCAAAATCTCGTTCCATAAATTTTAGAATCTCATCTCTTTTAAGGCCTTGGCGAACATACTTTTGAAGCTCTTCCTTTAAGTCGAGATCTTCCATCCAACTCGCGTTGCGCGTTCTGGCGGCCATTGCGTATTTTCGCAAAGCATGCTGGTCTATGGCAGCCCTGGGCCATGGGGATATTTCGTTTTGTTTTTCTTTTGATTAAAAAAAAATAATGTGTGATTCATTGTTAATTTGCTTTCAATTTGATTTCAAATTGATTTCAATTTTACTTTTAATTCATTTTATATTAAATTTGCTTTTAATTTGATTTGAAATTGATTTCAATTTTAATTTTATTTCATTTTATGTTAATTTAGTTTAAAATTAAAACAAATGTAAGTTAACTTTATTATGTTTTTTAACTGAGTAAAACTATTTTTGGAGGAAAAAAATGTAATAAAAATATGCAAAATTGCTATGGCAGTCATGGGCCACCATAGAGCAGGGAATATCTGTAAAAAATATCAATGCTTAGAAAATCAAGTCGTATCATTTTTATTGTCAACAACCTGGACAAGCCACTAGTTAGTTTAAAATGTAACATAAACCCCTTGTGAGCCAGTAATGTCAGTATGACGCATGTGATATTCCTTGGCTTTACTTCATCTTTTTATCTATTGTGGTTATTCCTTGTTTCTTTGTTTTTCGATTATTTTTGCAGGTCCTGCAATCTTGCAACTTAAATAACATCCCATCCTCGGAAACCCAGGGGCTACTAGCCGGGACGATGCGATATTTTCGGGCGAGCGATGTTTTCGGGCGAAAGTTTACCTCAAGAGCTGGAGAGCCCCTGGGAACTTACTCTTACCGAACCAGTTCCGGAAGTGGTTGAATTCCGTCCCGCTGATTGGCCAGAAAAATATTTTTCTGGCCAATCAGCGAGGAGTTCTAGCCGGGTAACTCTGTCGCCTTCTTACACGAAGCAGTTTTCTTCACCGATAGACCTAGTTGCTTGGCCCGTGCAACGGGGAGATTGTCGTGAAAAGTTTCAGAAAAAATATTCAACGAAGCCGAGGAAATCACTAGGCTTTACATGGGGCTAGGAACCAATACTCTTCCATCAATTTTCTCGGCGGATTTGTCGAAGGTATATCGTAAATTTTTATAGTTAATGTACACGATTTCTAAACTGTTGCTTTTGGTTGCGGGGAAAGCTAGTCGAGTACCCACGGTTACTTCTTATTTCGCCTCGATCGTTGAATAACTTCTGAAACTTTCCACGATATGCAGATCGCCGTTGCACGGGCCACGCAACTATGTCGACTGAACGTGGGAAAGATCGGCTAATTACAGTGCGCGCACCTTTTCTTGCTATCGGGCCAAACCAAAATGCAACTTTAGTTCTTCCTCTATACGATGGATCCACAATGTGAGGACGATTGCTGCAGATTATGTGGGTTTGTTTTTTTTGGATAAGAAGAGGAAACGAAATATTGTTGGGGAATTCGCAGTGGTCGGCGTGGAACTTTTGGAGGGCGATAAACGCGCTGTGTGTGACACGTGTAGGTACAGGGTGGAAAAATCTTGGAAGAGTGGAAAGGCTGCTAAAAGAAAACATCCAATTTCGCCGCTGAGTTCGACTAAAGGAGACAAAGAAACTGAAAGAGTTATTTTGAGAAAGAAACCGGGCCATCGATTACCGTTAGATTATGGTGAGTCCTCGGATCCCATACCGATTAGGCCAAATCGAATATTAGCTGAAACACCGCTCACCACCAATGAAGCTATTGCAGACCAAGTTCATAGAAAGGAACTTGTGTGAAGGTAGGAACACAACCATAAAACAATGATGACAATGACAATAATGATGATCGGACTATTTATGTCCACGAAGGGGGGAGGGGCCGAGGGGTTCAACTCCCATAAAAAAGGATGGGGCCGTTTTGTGGACATGGCTTATCTTCACCCCTAAGAGGTACACAAATTGTACAACAACACATTATCTTCTGTCAAATTATGTTCAAATCAATACCCTAAAAGGTACTGCAAAAGCTCTCATTGTGGACCTTTTGAGGCTGAACACCCTTAGAGATACCAAAACT
Organism: Platygyra sinensis; assembly: GCA_019787425.1. Taxonomy (NCBI): domain Eukaryota; kingdom Metazoa; phylum Cnidaria; class Anthozoa; order Scleractinia; family Merulinidae; genus Platygyra; species Platygyra sinensis. The sequence goes on along the minus strand of JAHPZR010034126.1, from coordinate 3,598 downwards.
GTTTTATAACCTCCCAAAAGGTATGATGAGTATAATTTATGAGAGTCATTGCCACCCCACCCCTACGGGCTATTTATCAGCTTGGCCTCATCATATATGCAAATGACTAAAGCCCACCTAAGCTGAGAAAAGCTAAGCTATAATACTGATAACCATAATTATAATAATTGATAACTGCATAGTTAGTACAGAGGACTAAATATAGCCAGTGTGGCAATTTTAATAAACACACCAAAAGATAAAACAACCATAGTTATCATCTATTTACTATTTTTCCATTTCGGATTGGGGGATAATCCCCATGCCTGTTTCTTCATTAGTGATTTTTGTCATTGATCTAAAGCTAATTAAAACAAAAATACAAAAATTTTTACAATGTTGAAAGATCTTGACTAATTAGTAGGAATTATGTTGTGCAGAAATAAATAAATGTACATATACCTTTATTTTTAGGGTTTATAACACTTGTGTAGTGTTCTTTGAAAAGTCATTGAATTTAGAAATTTTTTTTTGTAGGTGATTGTGCATTACAAATGCAAAACAGTTGCAAGAGAACTACCACATAGTCTTTAAAGCTTTGGCATCTCCCTTTCCAAGCCACTTTCCCCATCATACTGCAGAACAATTGGCAGAGCTGCCTTTAAGGCCAAAAAATTACAGAAAGCACTTGTAAACCAAACATGTGTTAAATTGGATAAGGAATGCAGAAAGCTTGTGAAATCAAAAAAGTCTGTATTATGCAAAGTTTCTGCCTGCATGAGGTTTCACTGGAATGGATTTTAAGTTGGATTTCAAGGACAAGTTTACCAGTCAGAGTGCTAAATTTTCTTGCAATGATTTGGTGCACGAATAAAGGCTTCATGTCAAATATTAAGTACCCAATTAAAGCTTACTTAATCAGCCTTGTTTCATTTGAGCTTAAACGAAAAGGAAAAGAACTTTGTTGTAGAGATTAATAGTACTATGAAAGTAGAATAGCCCCCTTCCTAATAAATAAATCAAAGAATGCACTTATCAATGAACAGCTGTGTGCACCTCATCACAGACAACAGCAACAGTATTTTTTGGTAAAACTCCATGGAGAATATCTCCCTGAATTGTTCATCTCCGGTCAGTGACTCAGGGTTTCCATACAACAAGGCGTAATCTCCCTTTCCATATAATATTTCTCCATCACTTTTTTTACTTTAACCTATATAACCAGCCTTGACTCCCAGTGACCTGAGGTTTTTCACCTGGTCCTCAACAATTGAAATCAGTGACGAAATAACGACAACCAACGGATTGGGAGGGAACTCATAGCCTTTAGCCTTCAAGGAACCCAATACGCCAGGCAACAGTTGAAAGGTTAAACTTTTACAGTAACCTGTCGGCAATTGCCCGAAAACCTCTCTCCTCGCTACAATTGTCTCGATGATGAGTCTCAGCTCCGCTTTCAATTCATCCACGGGAAACAAAGCCAAGCTTTCTATAAGGGCCGTTTGGAGGTCATTCTCGAATTTACGCTCAAGTCCAGCATTATTGCTAAGGGATTTTTGGTTTGGCCCGATAGCAAGAAAAAATGCGCCCACTGTAATTAGCCGATCGTTCCCACGTTCGGTCGACATAGTTGCGTGGCCCGTGCAACGGCGATCTGCATATCGTGGAAAGTTTCAGAAGTTATTCAACGATCGAGGCGAAATAAGAAGTAACCGTGGGTACTCGACTAGCTTTCCCCGCAACCAAAAGCAACAGTTAAGAAATCGCGTACATTAACTATAAAAATTTACGATATACCTTCGACAAATCCGCCGAGAAAATTGATGGAAGAGTATTGGTTCCTAGCCCCATGTAAAGCCTAGTGATTTCCTCGGTTTCGTTGAATATTTTTTTTCTGAAACTTTCCACGAAAATCTCCCCGTTGCACGGGCCAAGCAACTAGGTCGATCGATGAAGAAAACTGCTTCGTGTAAGAAGGCGACAGAGTTACCCGGCTAGAACTCCTCGCTGATTGGCCAGAAAAATATTTTTCTGGCCAATCAGCGGGACGGAATTCAACCACTTCCGGAACTGGTTCGGTAAGAGTAAGTTCCCAGTGGCTCTCCAGCTCTTGAAGTAAACTTTCGCCCGAAAATATCGCATCATCCCGGCTAGTAGCCCCTGGGTTTCCGAGGATGATAACATCCTGGATCTGTGGTCCACACTTGCTATTGTGCGAGCAGATTTGTTGCTAAAAAATGGGCAGGTAGGAGATAAGTATTTGAAATTATCTTTACTATTAACCCTTCTACAATAAGAACAGCTCAGCTGGACTCACAGAAACAAGAATTCGCATAATCCCTACCTTCTATTAGCAGACACCTTTAATTCATAATACGAATAGTACTCTTGGTCCAAAATTCACATTATTTCTACCTCAATATTACATACAGACACCGCCATAATACGAATATAAACTCCCCCCCTTTGATGTCCGATCTGTATTAAAAAGTGTCAACTCCACAACTTTAATGGTGATCACGGTCAGTTTACTGAAAAATCACAACCCTCGTTTACACGAATTTTTTTTTCAAGCTTTCGCTGCCCTGCCAGTCGATGTCAATTTAGCCATCAAAGAGGGAATAGCCAAAAACAGGCAGCAAGTTTTATACAACGGTTGACTAATAAAAGTTGTTTCATTTTTGCGAAGCATTTTCCGTAAATCGTTAGCAGGTTATAATGTATTTTTGTGGATGAATAGATATTATTACCATAAAATATAAGATTTTGAGCCAAGCTCATTTTGGCTGATTATTATTTCTATTCTCAGAACCCCTTTCAAGATGTTCCTGACATTTTTCAAACAGAAATGCCGCGTAAAGTAATGTTACGTTTCAGTGCAGAGCTGAAAAAAGTTAACATCGACTTGTTTTTAAGTAAAGTGGTTGAAGTAATCAAGAAAACGAACAAACTGGAGAAATGGGGTAAGGTGTATTTTTAACCTCCTGCAGTCACAGATTAATGCAGATTTGAGGGTTCAACAAAAGAAAGTGAGAAAAATGTAAGCCACATGTTGCAGAAATGAACGTCCATGCATGGGGTGCCAACCAGTTTTCTCTTCTTCCAAACGTAAAATGTAGTTTTCACTTCACTAGCCTGTAGATTTTTTCGTGCGGGTCGCAGGATGACTTGAAGTCTCCCATCTAAAATTCAGATTGGCGTCCTTGACATCGAAAACCTAAATTAAGATCTACCTAAATATACGGACTCGTACTGCACATTCATATGATTTATTCAAAAATCGCGTGTTTGTCTTATTTGACATCGAATAATTCTGTTTAACAATAGAGTGATAAAGTTGACGATGGTTCACTTGTGATTTTAATTTCGTGGCCTAGTCTTACGAAGCTCGTTCTCGCTTAGTACCCGCGCCAAGCGCGACCTCATCAGAGCACCTTTTCAGCTGGCAACTCTCAGTTGAGCAAATTTTTTTCCGCCCGCCCAAGTCCCGCTTCGCTAACAAAATGATGACAGCAGTCTCGCCTTATATATCGCATAAGGATTCCCGACAGCACAAATTCCACGAGTGAAAGTTAACAATAGAGTGTTAAAGTTGACAGTTACTTGTGATAATTTCGTG
>JAHPZR010034125.1:0-17500 GCA_019787425.1 Platygyra sinensis | reverse complement strand
ATTAACGTCTTAGAGCTGACATCTTTGTTTGCTGTAAGGTTCTTGATAAGTTATCCAGGATTGTATATAAGAGCCGGCTCTTCGCCGGCTTCTCTGCCAGGTTTCGCAGCCTACTTTCATTGCTTCATAGGTCAAGATATGTCGAGGAGATGATGTTTGTCAGGTCCCACAACCGTCTACTTTTCACAAAACTCCAGCTACTTAAAAACTTGAAGAAAACGCTGCCGGTTATCTGTGTCACACCAAAAAAACCGCTGTCCTAAATTCAACACGAAGAAGAAATCAAAGGTATTCATTTGCGCTTAGCATTCAATGGAACCTTCCACGTATATCGGATTGGAGTTTCTCATCAAGGGAAATTTTTTACTCCTAAAGAAGTGCTGCGCAATTGTCTAGGATTCGCTGACAACAGCTTGTGCGTACTTTCCATCTAGTAGGACAAAGGCCAAGTATGCCCTTGGCGTCAGATTCAAGGCCTTCTAGGTTTCCTTTTATTTCCCCAGGAGATTTTATTTGTTTTGGAGAAAACTTAATGAGGAAAACGATTTCTTTTGCTGTGTCTGATAACAACTTACAGTTTTCCGTGGTGTCCTTTACACTTAAGCTGAGTGAGTGAACATGACAGTGAGTAGGATAAGCCTTTGCAATTGGTTGGAGGCCCTGGATTCTTTTCGCCACACCGGTATTAGTCCCATCATGTTGTTGGCTCCATCATAGCATGTCCTCTACAATTAACTAATGATAACTGTAGTTCTAATAACACATCTTTTATAGCCGACACTATAGTCTCCGTGCCGATGTCAGGTATTTTGTAAAACTCGAGGAAATCTTCGTGGACCTATTAGCCCCTTGTAAACCCATCGAATGCAGATGGTTAGTTGTTCCTTGTCACTGATATTTGTGTACTCGTCGCATATGATAGAGAAAAAGCCACCCCTGATTTCCGATACCAGATCATGGATGAAATGATTCGCCATGATAGCAGCAATTATTAAATTTTGAATCATTACCGTGTGGTGTATGTCTTTCTACTTTCCTCTCTAACCATTTTAAAAGAAGAGGCTGGTCTTTCCTCTCTTACTTTTAGTAACTGAATTAAGTTTGATTCATCATCGGTGTCACCGCCTGTTTGGACTGAAATGGTGTGTTTGAAAGAAGTTATAATTATAACGTGGATTGTTTGCGGTGATGTATCTGAACCTCCATATCAAGCTCTTCAATTCCTTTATATGCACAAGAGAAAATGAGGTGATCATGCAAAGATATAGAAATAATGCACCACAGATGTAGCGCGAAAGATCAGAGTTTGGGCTTAAGAAAAGCAAAAAAAGAAAAGGCATAAAAAGAAACTTAAAGAACGAACGAAAAAAAAGCGAAAAAATATAAAAAAAGAGACCCCGGCCCCGACCCCGCGTTTAATTTACTGACACCCAAAAATGGGTTTCATAATTGTAACGGCTAATACTTAATTCTGTCTAGTTATCAGCGTGTTTATCTTTGCCAGTAACTCTGGTCACTTTGGAGTTAACTATTTTCTGTTGTCACGAAGCTCTCTAGAACCTCAAATTTCATTGGATTTTGTTGGCACGAAGCTCTATTGTTCTAGGGCTGAGGTCCATTATTACCCTTGTTTGTATATCATTTTTTCAACCAATCCTGTGAGACGTTCCGAAGAGCTTCGTGGCGGCCCACTATTTTTGCTATTTTTGGTTCCGCTATTTTTGTTAAATTATTTTTATTTTTGCAAAAAAAGTTAGGGAGACCCCCAGCCCCTCCCTCTGCGCGGTCCCTGCTTTGACGTTGATATTGTATGTGGTGAAAAAAATAAATAAAACAAATCGAATGTGGTTTAGAGTTGTCTGCGCTCTTATCGACAACGATATGCGCATGCGTCATCATATCGTCAAAATTTGTTGTGGACTCACTCGGCTATGACCACTGTGATGACGCATATCATTGTCGACAAAAGTACAGACAACTGTAAACCAAATTTAATTTGTCAATTTACAACAACAGCAGATTTCACTTGCGCTCACTGGCTAATTTTCATTGTCAATAAGCAGACAGATTCATGAATCTGTCGTGTTTTTTTTGCAATCAGCCGGGCACTTTAATTGGAAGTTGTAGGGAAAGTCCAGCGGGTACTTATTGGGATGTTAGGAGAACATTCGACCAGCTTATTAATTACTTACCGAATGGCTATCAAAAACTGTGGGTATATTCTCCAAATTACGGTACTTTGTTAATGTTGATATACTTATTATGCTTTACTATTCCCTTATTTACCCCTTTCTTCCTTATGGCATTCACGTTTGGGGTCTCACATACCCAACTTACCTAAAACCAGTAAATACTTTGCAAACACGAGTCGTCAGAATGATGAATTTTTCCGACCCTAGATCTCATTCTGAGCCATTGCTGAAGTCTCCTAAAATTCTTTGATATAATTCATCTTGAAATTCTTTCTTTTGTTTATCAATGGTACCGTAAACTAAGCTCTGCTTGTTTTGCTAATTATTTCAACCCAGTATCTTCAATTCATAATTATTCTTATAATACACGTCCGAATCACAGATTGATAATCTGTTTGTTAAATCTGTTCATACCACGCAATACGGCATTCGTTTTCTCAGTTACACTGGGCCTAAACTTTGGAATTCTTTCTCTTGTTGCTAAGAAAATCAAGTCGTTTTCCAGTTTTCGTCAACATATTAAGAATTTATATTACTATTATTGATTCCTAATGTTTTTACAATTATTTTATCTTGACTACTATTTAATCAATGAAGTAATACTTTTTATCTAAAACAACTATTTTGTATCCAATTCCTTCTACTCATATATTCTTGTTTTTGGTCACCTACTCGGTTAGTTTCATGAACTATTAGGTGTCCCAAACTCTGCAAATGAACCTACAATTACAACTTTCTTTCCCTTCCGAATCTCTCGATTTTTATATTTTTAGAGCCCTAATTTGTATCAATTATAGTATTTTGTGAGAGTTGAAATAAAACTGACTTGACTTGACTTGATTTGGCTAATGATTTACAATCTTTTCTCGTGTTCTCCCAACCTCGTTCCCAGGGCCTGGGAACGAGGTTGGTGTTCTCGTAATATCCTGCCTGGTTTATCACGCCGGGAAATCTACTGAAAGAATCGTCTATTGCTAAAACAGAAATTTCTTTTGTGTTTCCATCGGGTTTTAATAGTATAAATCTACTAGCGTTCTATCACGAATGCCGTTACCTTATTGGCTACACTACTCATTATTTACTCTTGTAGATAATAAGCAGCACTCCCTGTGACAAAACGACAGCGCTCAGTCTTTATGTTTCGGAGAGGGTCTTACAAGGGGGTCTCTGGCACGATTCACGAACGGAAAAATAGTGGATCACAGATCACGGATTGTTTTTTCCGAATCACGAAAATAAACAAGTAACGAGATACTCTTTTTAATCGGTATCTGACATTTGCAGACTGCAGACTACATTTAGGCCAAAATAGCGCTCTGGTTAGCCTGAATTTCAATCAGGTTAGCCTGAAGAGCACTCAAGTTAGCCTGTTTACGGTTAGCTCTCGGGAATGGAAATGGGGAATGTGATATTTAGTTTCACTGGTTGAAAAGTCTACAGACTGCAGTCTGCAAATGTCAGACACCCGCGCTTTTTAATTTGAAGAAAGCAAAATCGCGAATGGCTAAATCAAGGCTCCATATTGCAAATCGCATACCGAAGTCACTCTCCATAGATGACCCTAACCATTCGGAGGACCTGTGGTCTCAAAATCACGCAGAATAGAGTGATAAAATCACAAATATCGGTTTAAAATTCAGGTTCTTCACGGATCACGCAAAACCTTTAGGTCACGAGTCACGAAGAATAATAATTTCCTAACTTCACGTTTCACGGAAAAGAAAATCAGGTAATCACGCATCACGAGTATGCTCCTGTACCACCCTCTTCGACAAGTAGATTTATTCCGAATCATTTAGATTATCTGCTCTCGATTTCTATGCACGACAGATGACGAAGTTAATAACGCGTATGAAATCTTAATTGTTAAATGAAAATATTCGTGAAAGTCTGTAGGAGGTTTCGCAAACGCTGTGGCAACACTGGTCCACGATTTGTGTTTTCATAACACTCATTTTGCCCAAAACCAGCCTGCATTCGTGTTTGTTTAGAAACACAGAAAATGCTTTTAATTCTTCTATTTTTAAAAATTAGCCAGGAAATTACATGGTTATTGCAATTCTCAAGGACTGAAAATATTTATTCACGACTGTAACATCAGCTAACGATCATGTTACCAATCGATTACAAATACATCACAAATCGTAAATTTAATATCTAAGTTTTTGCACAGTGCTTTGAGTTTTTACTGACAATAGGGATTCACTGAGACGAGAAAAAAGAGCTAAGAAAATCGATTACAGGCCACAATAACCCAACGACATCTCAAAATAGATATTAAAATATACATAGATATGTACAAGGAATGAAAATGTTTGATTTTCCCGAACAGGTAAATCCAATCAGAAACTATGTCGTGATCAGGAAACAATTAGCTAATTATTATCACTGGAATGTAAATGAAATTTATCTACAATTGAATTCTAAGTTTGCGATATGTATCAGGATTCAGGCAAAAGTTAACGGCAATATATCGCAAAGGTTAGTGTCTGTACAAGTCATTAGGGTGGGGTGGGGGTCTTATTCAGAAGGCTGGCCGTTCCCCCCGGGCTGAGTCTCTTCAGACGCATTGGGTATCTCATCTTTTAGGGGGACACCCTCTGCCTCGGTGGCTTGCTGTCTTGTCAGAAGGTCTTTAAATTCCTGTTCTCGTTCCAGCTCGTGTTCCCTCGCTGCGTCCCGCACTTCGCGAGTTCTAAACACCCAGTGATTGCATGGTGTTTCCGCTTTGTGGGAATCTACTTCAGTCTTGGCGGCAATCTCCAACTCTCTCCCAAACGGTGTTCTAAAGGCATTAAACATTCAAAACAGTGTGAAATTGACGCTCCGTCTACATATACGCTGGGCAAATTTTAAAAACACAGTTACATCTACGGTTAGGCCAACTGTCCACACTAATCCGTCACAAAAACAGAGCTTTACTTCTACGGTTAGGCCTACCGTCCACACTAATTTTTCACAAAAACGGAGCTTTACTGCTACGGTTAGGCCTACCGTCCACACTAATCCGTCCCAAAGACGGAGCTTTACTTCTACGGTTAGGCCTACCTATACTAATTTTTCACAAAAACGGAGCTTTACTGCTACGGTTAGGCCTGCCGTCCACACTAATCCGTCACGAAAACGGAGCTTTGCGAAAATGCTCTTCAAACCAGAGAAACATGAAAACTCCGACTTTGTGTTTTAGTGTGAACGCAAACATTTTGAAAACGGAGCTTTTTCCAAAACGATGACGTCGAGATAATTACGTGATTTCGCTGTCAGAGTTTTCATCCAAAATGACCGGTAATTATTGCGTTTCAAATTTTTTCCGGCGTCTGGGGCTTAACACACCATTAGTGAACTTAAGCACTGACGACGACGACGCCAGGGACAATGCCTAGGAAAAAATGGATTTAAATTTTACTCTCGAATTTCGTAAGTAACTAAACCCGTTCAGAGCGCATAACTGAAAACCTGCTCAAAGTGACAAACTAAATATGTAATGCCCTCGATCAATTCCATAAGAAAAATCTAAATATCTGCCGTCGTGGCCTAGGTTCTCCAAAATACGCAAAACTTGATCATTTCACGTTGTTGTTTTTCAGAGGACGGCAACGAAATGTACAAAGATTTATAACGCACGTGCACAGTCATTGTTCTGCTCATTAAACCTTTTGTTTAGCAACGTTGCCGTTGTCGTTGCCGTCGTGGTTTGCTTAAGTTTCCTAATATAGACCTCTTTAGCTTGGGCGGTTTGTTTTCCCATTGTAGACCACGTGATATTCTCTGGGGAATTTCTCTTTTGTCCATGTTAAAATTATTCATTCATTTACACGCAATTATTTAAAAATTTGAAAGCAAGAATTCTCAAGAGTATCATCATGTGGTCTACAATGGGAAAACAAACCGCCCAAGCTAAAGAGGTCTATTGCAAGTACTGAGTGAGTTTGATACATGGCAATTTGAAAAATTAGATAATCGTGATCTAAATTACAGGTTTTAGCATATTTGGAAAGTGTACTGAGATGATAGTAAACATACCTGAATGAAAACTGCGACAGGGCAGCTAAATTCTGATTTGTCTTCACGTGATTCAGTATGATTTTAGTGTTTGCCTGTCAAATGAAAAAAAGGTTTCAGTATCTTATTGAACAGACAAAACTAGGTTGCTGTGATGTGTCGGCTGCAAGTTGCGTAGAAGGTCTGGCAATCGCGAAGCGCAAGACATTCACGTTATGCGTGTTTTCGCGCGTGGATTGCTCCCTAAAATTTCGCGTCACATTGTACTCGATCGCTTGTTAGAGATGCGAGACCCAGACTTTTTTAAGAAGTGACAAGAAACAGTGCCTCTCGTCTGTTCATATCCTCGTTCAATCGTCTTAAAACACGTTAAAAACACCATAAGAAACGTCTACGTTTTTTCAGCATCTGTCATCTTTTTCAAGACAAGTAATCAAAAATTACGCCAAATATCAAAATGGCTAACAAGCATGCTACAGTGGACTCTAAGCAGTCTTTAAATTTCCTCGCGAGACGCTCGTCACACGAGAGGCGAGAACCGCCCCCAGCAAACTTTTGCGCGACTGTTGCATTGTCTTGTGAGGGAAAAGAAAGAGGATGTGGAGAAGGAATGAACGGAAGGGGGGGGGGGGGACAATCTGTCATGACACTGGGGAGGGGTCACTTACTGGGACTGGCATTCCTTCCGTTTCAAGGCGCTGCTGAGGATCAAAGCAAAGAATTCTCCTGAAAGAAATACAAAGAATTTTAGTCATTATAGATTTCTAAGCTTCATACGAGTATATTTTTTTGAGGTTAGTTGACCTCACAGGGGCATAACTAATCTACAAACCAACGACAGATCCCAATATTGTCTGATGAGAAAAGAGTTGATGTTTTTGAAACTTCTGATGAGTGTCCCCGCCAACAACACAACACCATTGGACCAATAGCGAAGCGCACAAAGTCTAAAAATAGAATGCAAATCACTGAATTCCGAGCGAGACTCTGAGTCGGCATAAGCTTGTTCTGAGGGAAATACAGGGAATATAAGCGAAATTTTTGTTTCACAAGTGTTAAAAGAACACCGGCTTTTGCTCTTAAAGAAATCTTCAAAATCATCCACCATTCCAGTTTGTTGGTCTGAGTCTTGTCTGAGTCATGACGTCACTCGCGCGCTTCGCTATTGGAGGATAATGTGCCACATGTAGTGGGTCAAACCTAGGGCAAACAAAACCACCCCAACCCCCCCCCCCTGGGGGGTACTCCCAGAAAAATTGGGTGGGGGTGTGTGGCCCGCGTCCCAAAACCCCTACCCTATTTATGACCAAAATCTGCGATATTTCCTACCCTATTTAAGACCTGACCAAAAATTCGAAACCCTATTTATGACTTGAACATTACATCAAAATCCTGTTAAAATACCATGAACAGAATTTTTGAAGGGCTTTTGGCGATTTTCCGCTTTGCGATAATGGTGCAAAAGTTTCTTAAAAACACACCCATGGTAATCAAGGCTAGAGATCAAACACCATACCCTATTTATGACCAAAATAGCCAAAATCAGCTAAAATAGATACCTTATTTATGACCAAAACGGCTCAAAAACCATACCCTTTAGGGCCGCACATACCTATATAGCCCATATAAAGGAGTACCCCCCTGGGGCAAAAAACCCAATCACTACTCACACGTGATCAGGTTGTGTTCCTTAAAACCGGGGAAATTTTTGAGCCAGCCAAAAGCAAACCATTTCCGTTTGCAGTCTTTTCCACTTTTGAGTTGGAAGGTATAACAAAACACTCAATGACTGGCCCCATGGGAAACAGTGAGTTCTGTTTCCCATTGACCTCAATGTTCCCCTCATTGAGGATCTTGGGGAAACAAAACTCATTGTTTCCCACAAGGCCAGTCATTAGTAGTCATTAAGTGCTTATTGTACTTACCAGTGAGACATAAAAGTTGTATTTTCGTCAAGAGTCACCTTCTGTTGCCTGGATTTCTTTGCACATTCGTTAAATGATACTCTATCACTCATTAATTTGAGCTACAAGAGAAAAAAAAAAACCATTAAAAAAATTGTTATCTGTGCTAATTTATGCTATTCAAATTAATTTATGACACACCAGCAGGTAATAGATTTAAATTAAGAGGGACATGAATCACCAGTTTATAATGCCACTGTGTAATATGGCAAGGATGGAAATTTTGACAGCAATTGCCGCCTGGATGCAAGTGATTGACTTTTAGAGAATGACAAACCAAGGTTTTTTGTTTGGGCACAGAAGAATAGAGACCTGTCTGGACAAATGGATTAGCTCCTTGGTTTGCTTTCCATTGGAAGTTGTTGTGCTCTTCACCCACAAGAGATTTATCAAGGTAAGAGAGTGAATCCTCCATATACAGTAGGCCTAAATAAGATCAAAGGTAACCCCTTTTAAATGGAATTTACACATGGTCACTGAACCAAATGAATGTGACTTTCTTGAAACTACCTGAGATAAGATGGCAGAAATGTGGTGAAAAGTCCAATAAAGTTCTCTTAGGGACTGGTCAAAAAGTAAAGGGGAGGGCGGGCTGGAGCATTTTGAAATGTGGTAGTTAGAAAACACATGACCCACCCCTTCCATCTGGCAAAAACTGAGTGACCCACCCCTAAATGAAGGCTGAAAATCAAATAACCCCCCCCCTCCCGCGATAAGACATGACATTTTTGGCTGCATAATCCGAAAAAAAAACACATTTTGTGGATGAAATTGTGGTGTTATTTAAGTTTAAGGTTTATTACTTGACAATAATACAAAATTATGCAAAAATAATCCATTACCCTTGCAGCTTTAGGTCATGACTGTAAACTCTAAGAAAACTTGACCTTTTACTTTTCATACTAGGCCTCGAGACACGTAAAGCAGTGATCCATCTAGAAAACAGATGCAGTGAGTCCTGGGAGTAATATAGCCAGACAACTCTCAGATCCTTGTGCATGTGTCCCGTACCCTTGGGGGAAAAATAGCATGTAGACCCAATATCATATCAACTATTTGGTTTTCGTTCATCGTATCTTGATTAAATATATCACCACTGTTTGTATTATATATTTTTAATCATGGAGACACAATTTCGCCATTTGGTGTTCTTGAATACCAGCATGTCAACCGAGTGCAGTATTTTAAATATTTCTGCCCTAGGACTCATTGCTCAATCTGTTAGCTTTTGCACAGATTTTACAATACATATGTTATCATCTCTATTGTACACCAGCCAAGTGTACTTTTTCAAATATGGCTTGAAAAGATTCTGTCCTTTGTAACTGAAAGGAGTTAAACAATAAAAGGACTTCAAGCGACACACTTCAACGGGGCAAACTACATAGGGCTCTTAGTCCTATTTCTGCCCGTTGGCTATGCCATGCTGATGAAGCCTAATAAGGCAGAAACAGCTGTCCATGGCTGCCACTGCCTGGATGATATGGCTGTGCGCATGCCAGACCGTGGATTGGTGTTTGAGTGTGTCACTTGCTTTTATTGTTTGAAAAGAGTTACGTTTGTTTTAGATTGTGTCAAATGTGTGCCAATTCCCATTAATAAAAAACAGGATGACCCACCCCTATGGGTAGCTGAAAATTGCACGACCCACCCCTTACCAAGGGTTCAAAAACTGATGACCCACCCCTTCTCTGCTCTGCCGTCCCCCTCAATACTTTTGACCAGTCCCTTATACATATTTTCGTAAAGCACAGATGTACATGTATTCTGCACTCTCAAGTGCACAACAACAAATTGAGTATAATTGTATGCTTACTTCTCCTCCAACTCCAGGCAGTGTGCTCAAAGTAAAAGGTTCATTGAATCTTAAGACTCCTTCACCATTTGGTCTTGGCCTGGCGATGAAAAAAAAAAAACCCCCAGCAAAAAGGTGGTTTGATTAGCTTACATGCGACTATACCAGAGCAGCCTTTTATTAATTGTGTGATTCAATTAAATGCTTGTATTCTATAATTCTGAGGGAGCTAGGGGTCTCAAAATTACAAAGATTTTTAAGGAAGTATGGAGTTAAACTGGAACGTTTGGAGGGGTGGGGTGAGTTGGGGTTCATTGACCAGGTAACCTTCTGTAGGAAGGGTATGGATTTACAATGTACATACATGTAAATGTTTTCAGGAACAATGCATCAAAAAATGCTTTACAGCATGTAAGTAAATATTTAAGTACACCAATTTACTAGCCTGTGTACAGCCGCCCCTTATCTCCCCGATTTTTTTTTGAGGGAAGGGGCGACTGTACACAGGCTACAATTTACTAAATCAAATTGTTTTAGGACTGAAAAATCCACTTTTTCCGATTGGAAGAGGGTAGGCCAATTTATTATTTTAATTAGTGTTAACTTCTAACTTGCACTGCAGTGGAAATTATTGAGTAATTTCCCCTGCAATAGTAATTGTGGTAATTTTCTCAGTTATTTAATAAACTTTATTATATGGCTTGTGTTTGTAGGGGATATAACGTGCACTCTGATTGGCTAATTGTCACTGAATTGTAGGGCATTATTCTCCCATATATGATCACGGGCCGATTATGGGCCTTGGTGCCATATAATAAACAACCTTATAACCTAAACTGTTCGATCGTTACAGGAAAATCTCAAACCTCGGGCAACTGTATTGGCCTTGCTATCGCTCCGTCAATATGGCAAGACTTCAGTTTGAAATTTTCCCGTAACAACTTCACTCTTGGTTATTAAGTGGTTAACAAAATGAATGTTTAATTGTATATGAAACATTGAGAGCAATTAACGATCATCAATACCAGTCATAACATAAAAATTTGCACTTGCATTCGTATGGTCATTAAGTTCAAATGAATCACATTGTCACTCACCCAATCATGAAAGTATTTCGAATGCAAGGATCAACAATCTTTGATGCTGACACATCACAAGGCCCAACAAGTCTCTTTTCATCATGCATTTTACTTTCTGCCATATTTGCTGAAAGGGTTGTCTCAGTAGATGGATTAAAGATACAGACGGTGTCGCCGAAATGAAGATAACCATCGTGGGAGACTGATAAGGTGACCTGGCAAATGGTATAAGAATATCTTGTAAATTTTTAGATTATACTACTGGTTTGATGTTCTCTGGGGAGAGGGCCATGCAGGGATGATGACATTGCCATTCTTCAAGATGTAATTGCTCGCCACAACTTGAATTCTTTGTTTTATGCACACACGTAGGATATCATCCTTATTAATTTGCTACCACTTAGTAAACCACAAAGCTATACCTGCCAACTTTTTCTGAGATATAGGCATGAGATTTTTATCCTGGGAGTGCTGGGACAACACGATCGTTTCCGAAGATTCCCGAAGAAGTCCGAAGTCTTCCGAAGAAGTCCGAAGTCTTCCGAAGACGTCCGAAGTCTTAATGGACCACAATGTAAACTACTGAATTTTTAGTAATTGTGTTATCCAATAAAGTTATTCAGTTATTCAGTCTTCCGAAGACGTCCAAAGTATAAACGCCAGCTCGCTCCCAATGCTTTTCACTTCGAAAATCAGAGATCCCGAGGAAGGTATTGTCATTTGTTCATTTTACACATGGTTTAGTTCCTTACATGGGTCTGAGTTAACATATTTTTGGAAATTGTGTCAAGCAAGACAGCAACAGCTAACATTTTTCAATCAGGCGTGAGAAATTGGCCCACAAGTGTGAGCCCGCGTGAGATCGAAATTTTCAACCCGCAGGCGTGAGTCCTAAGGCGTGAGAATTGGCAGGTATACAAAGCTGTTTTGTGTATACAAAGATTTTATAAAGATTCTTCAAACAAAGTTCTGAAGTATGCAGGAAGAAATTAATTAACTGTTTATTGCTTACATGGGTCGATGCAATACCATAGAAAGTCTGGGAGAATAAAACTTTCTTTTATGTGTTTATGTCCATGTACGCCTGACTTGTGGCCCAGGTCTACATCAACTTTTGAATTCTCCAAAACTTTCTGTGAGTTTATAAAGGTTTCAAAATAAAATGAATTTTTCAGCGTCCATGCAGTCGTTATAGAGTGTAAACTCGTATCCTAACCTTTTTGAGAATATTTTGAAGAAGATTGCTGGCTTTTTGAATCAGTAGTTCTCCATTTTCTTTTTTCTCCAGGAAATCTTTTAACTTGTCCTATGAAAGGAATTTAGTAGAATCAAAACAAATTCAGAAATCCAAATTGAATTGCCCTCGCAATAAATTGCATGGAATTGTTCAAATATACTAACCTCTTCCAAACAAACATCTTCATTCCAGTTACCGATGAGAACCGAAGGGTTATATGTTCTTACGCTCATTGTGATAATGTATCTATAAGAAAATAAACGGAAAACAAAACTCGAGCGCAAAATGTTCAACTCTTCACTCCTTAGCTTCGCTCGATAAGACGATTGTCATGGCGACCTCGAAGGAAAGGAGGACCGCTGATTACAACCTCGTTCCCAGGGTCCTATCTGCACCTCTCGGGTAAGGACACTGGGAATGAGGGTCCGCTGGTAGACTTGCATTACATAAAACGTCACAATGACGCAGCATCACGCAACGCAACGTGAACAAGAAAGATGCTGATGAAATAAGTTCAACATTTTACGGCAGTTTTGGACTTTTGACTTTCGCAGTATTTGACGCAGGGAGCAGTGGCCTTATCTCACTATGGTTTACGCTGTCTCCGCACTGTACACGGCCACAGCGCAATTTTAGAATGGCAAATTCTGCTCTTCGCCTAATCTTCCACCGCTCGTCTCGACTAATTTTCTCTGCGGGATCAACAAATGGTTTAATTCCGTCAAGAAGTCAAGAAGTTAATATTTCTTTGAAGAGAAAGTTGTCTTCATTTTTGAATTCGAACCCTTTCGTGCAAGCATCGTGTCACCGGGGTACGACGTCATTAGTTTGTACATGTAGGAAGGTCATTCAAGGTGACGTTCGACCAACCCTTTGTGATAAGGAACTCGGATTTCGTTCATACAGTTCATTTGAACAAGGCTGCACACAGGTATGAGATCTGCTGAACGTGATGAACTTAAATTTTCATCACTAAATGCGAGAAAATGTAAAATGTTGTCAAAGTCTTTCAAAGGCCGGGAGTCTGGGTGACCAGAATGGTCAGATCTTGAAAAAGACGAGAAGCGTTTTATTTTGCCAAAAGCATTTTACCACAAGAAATAAGAAAATGTAGCAAGAAATGGGACAAATAGAAACTTTAAAACTGAGCAAAAAATGAAATGATAGAAGAAAAATATCGGGTTCTTACCAGCGTACATGTAGGTACATGTATTACATACTCTTGGACTTTAGACCCACATACGTACATGAAATATTTTTTGTCCCTGTTTTGAATACTGAAATTCAGAATTGAGTGGTGGAAATACATGTATATACCTAGTAATGGCATTAGCAGAAAAAAACAAATTAGAATTGTATTTTTTACGATGACTGCAGAAATTCTCGCTTGCTCATTGGCTAATTTTTATTGTGTAATAAGCGGACAGACACATGAATTTATAATTTATGTGATGCATCAACGAACGAGAGTGGACAATTTGACAATTTGTTATCGCAAAAAACAAATTGATGTCAGTTTTTAATGCGCCTGTAATGTTATTCGACAATGAACTTCGTCACAACATTGTCAAAGTAGCTTGCGGATCCACTCGGCTATCGCCTCCTGGATCCACAGCTACTTTGACAATCTTATGACGAAATTCATGATCAATAATAGGAGAGACGCATAAAATAACTGATGTCAATTTGTTAAGTATACATGAGTCCATATAGTTTTAGAAAAAAAGAAGCAAATATTTTTAGAAAAATTATGGAAAACATGTGCTTTGTCTCTATCAAGTCACAGAAACATGAGTGGAAGTTTGGGAGAAACATGAAATAGTGTGACACTAAAGGGGATATTTCTGCCAAGTGACAATTAAGCAGTCTGGACTTGAAATCCAGATCTTGCAGGTTCAAGTTCTCTTCTAACCACTACAGTAACCTGAAAACACCGGCCCCTAGTCCATGGATTCCAACTGCAGGGTACCGAAGACACGGTGGTCATCAGTTTTTTGAACCCTTGGTAAGGGGTGGGTCAGTCAATTTTCAGACTACCCAAGGGGTGGGTCATCCTGTTTTTTTATTAATGGGAATTGGCACACATTGACACAATCTAAAACAAACGTAACTCTTTCAAACAATAAAAAGCAAGTGACACACTCAAAGACCAATCCGCGGTCTGGCATGCGCACAGCCATATCATCCTGGGCACGTGGCAGCCATGGGACAGCTGTTTCTGGCTTATTCGGCCTCATCAGCATGGCATAGCCGACGGGCAGAAATAGGACTAAGAGCCCTATGTAGTTTCCTTTACTGCCAAGACACCGTCCACACAACACGTGTGGGAGCTGTTGGCTATCGCTTGAAGTCTATTGTATTGTTAACTCCTTTTCAGTTCCAGAAGGACAGAAACTTTTCAAGCCATAGTTGAAAAAGTACGCTTGGCTGGTGTACAGTTGAGATGACAACTTGTGTAATGTAAAAATCTGTGACAAGAGCTAACATGGATTGAGCAAAGGAGTCCTAGGGCAGAAAATATTCAAAATACTGCACTCGGTTGACATGCTGGTATTCAAGAGCACCAAATGGCGAACTTGTGTCTCCATGATTAAAAAAATATAATACAAACAGTGGTGATATGATTTAATCAAGTACTGAAGACGAAACCAAATAGTTGATATGATATTGGTCTACATGCTATTTTTCCCCCAAGGGTACGGGACACATGCACAAGGATCTGAGAGTTGTCTGGCTATATTACTCCCAGGACTCACTGCATCGTTTTCTAGATGGATCACTGCTTTACTGTGTCTCGAGGCATAGTATGAAAAGTAAAGGTCAAGTTTTCTTAGAGTTTACAGTCATGACCTAAAGCTGCAAGGTAATGGATATTTTTGCATAATTTTGTATTATTGGTCACGGTAATAAAACCTTAAACTTAAATAACACCCACAATTATCATCCACAAAATGTGTTTTTTTTCGGAATTTTATGCAAGCCAAAAAAAGTGCCTCATGGTCTTATCGCGGGAGGGGGGGGTTATTTGATTTTCAGCCTTCATTTAGGGGTGGGCAACTCAGTTTTTGCCAGATAGGAACGGGGTGGGTGCCATGTGTTTTCCTAACTAGCCACATTTCAACAATGCCTCCAGCCCCGCCCTCCCCTTTACTTTTTGACCGGTCCCTAAGAGAACTTCTATTTGAGACTTATGTCACCATCTACGATTTCTGCCATCTCTAGCTCAGGTAGTTTCTAAGAAAGTCACATTCATGTTGGTTCATGTGCACATAGTTGTAAATTCCATTTAATAAAGGGGTTACCTTTGATTCTCTATTTCGGCCTACTGGTATTATGGAGGATTCACATCTTCTGTGTACCTTGATAAATCTCTTGTTGGAGTGAAGGCGGACAACAACTTTCCAATTAAGGACAAGCAAACCAAGGAGCTAAGTCCATTTGTCCAGACAGGTCTCTATTCTTCTTCTGTGCCCAAACAAAAAAACCTTGGTTGTCATTCTCCTAAAAGTCAAACACTATGCCCATCCAGGCGGGGCAAATTGCTGTTCAACAATTTCCATCCTTTTTTGCCATATCTGACACAGTGGGCATATATCCAAACTGGTGATTCAGGTCCCCTCTTAATTTAAAGTCTATTACCTGCTGGTGGTGTCATAAAAAATTAATTTGACTAGCATATAAATTAGCACAGATAAACAATGTTTTTTAATGGTTTTTTTTTTCTCTTGGTAGCTCAAATTACTGAGTGGATAGAGGTAATCCATTTAACGAATGTGCAAAAGAAATCCCCCAGGCAACAGAAGGTGACTCTCTGACCGAAAAATACAACTTTTATGTCTCACTTGGTAAGTACAATAAGCACTTTAATGACTACTAATGATCTGGCCTTTGTGGGAAACAATGATAGTTTTGTTTACACCCAAAGATCCTCAATGAGGCAGGGAACATTGAGGTACAATAGTGGAAACCAGAACTCACTGATTGGCCCATGGGGCCAGTCCATTGGAGTGTGTTTGTTATAACCTTCCAACTCAAAAAGTGGAAAAAGGATACTGCAAACGGAAATGGTTTGCTTTCTTGGCTGGCTCAAAAATTTCCCCGGATTTTATAAGGTAAGTCACAACCTGATCACGTCGTGAAGTAGGTGATTGGGTTTTTTGCCCCAGGAAGGGGTCACATCCTTTTATATGGGCTATATAGGTATTGTGTCCGTGCCCGTAAAGGGTACCTGGTGTTTGAGCCGTTATTTGGTTCATAAATAAGGTATCTAATTTTAGCTGATTTTGGCTATTTTTGGTGATAAATAGGGTATGGTGTTGCTGATCTCTAGCCTTGATTACCATGGGTGTGTTTTTGAAGAAAAACTTTGGCCACCATTATACGCAACGCGGGAAAATCGCCCAAAAGCCCTAGTCACAAATCCTGTTCATGGTTATTTTAAACAGGATTTTTGACGTAATCGGTTCAAGTCATAAATAGGGTTTCGAATTTTTAGGTCAGGTCTTAAATAGGTAGGAAATATCGCAGATTTTGGTCATAAATGGGTAGGGTTTTGGGACGCGGCCAACACCCCCCACCCCACTTTTTTCGCATGTGAGTACCGCCCCAGGGGGGGGGGTGGGGTTGTTTTGTTTTGCCCTAAGGACTTTGCCGCACTACATGTGGCACATTATCCTCCAATAGCGAAGCGCGCGAGTGACGTCATGACTCAGACAAGACTCAGCAAACAAACTGGAATGGTGGATGATGTTTTGGATTTCCTGGTTAAGAGCAAAGCGCCGGTGTTTCGTTTTAAACTTTGAAAACAAAAATTTCCGCTTATATTCCCCTTATGTTCCCTCAGACAGCTTATGCCGACTCAGAGTCTCGCTCGGAATTCAGTGATTTGCATTCTAGTTTTAGACTTTTGTGGCGCTTCGGCTATTGGTCCAATGGTGTTGTGTTGTTGGCTGGGACACTCATCAGGAAGTTTCAAAAAGACATAAGCCTTTTCTCACTCAGACAATATTGGGAATCTGTACGTTGGTTTGTATATTAGTTATGCCCTGTGAGTCAACTAACCTCACAAAATATACTCGGTATGAAGACTTAAAATCTCTAATGACTAAAATTCTTCTTTTGTATTTTCTTTTCAGTGAGAATTCTGTGCTTTATCCTCAGCAGCGCCTTGAACCGGATAAGGAAAAAATGCCATGGTCCCATAAAGTGACCCCTCCCCAGTGTCATGACAG
>JAHPZR010034124.1:0-39283 GCA_019787425.1 Platygyra sinensis | reverse complement strand
AATTTGCGCCAAATTTATTTGCTGAATGTGCATTGTCATTGAACTCTTATCAATGAGTTTTTTTCTACACAGCTGGCTCCTCTGGATTCTCCTTTACTGTACCCTCAGGAGCACCATCACCCTTCACTTTCGGGACAGCAACAGCATTATCATCAGCTACCACCTCTGCTGGAGATTCTGGGTCGTCAGTTGCAGGTAGCAAGCCATTCACAAATTCACTAGCCCCTGCAGAATCCAGCTTCACGACGTTTCAGTTTGCTGCAGCCTCATCCTCTGCTGCAACTACTTCGTCACAAGCTGTCAGTACCACAAGCTTGGCTTCTTTGCCCTTTAATTTCCAGGCTGTGAATACTTCTGCACCGACCAAGACCACCACTTCTTCGCCATTCACTTTCATGGCAAATACTGCAGGTCCTTCCACAAATCAAGCAGCGTCATTTAGTTTTGGCTCAAATGCTACAGGGACAGCAGCAGCAGCTGTCACAGGGACATTTCAGTTTGCAGGACCAAGCACTGAAACAGCAGGGTCTCAAACTCCAGGAGGAGGTACCGGTTTATTCCAGTTTGGTGCCACTAATGCTGCTGTAGTGACAACTGCCACACCTCAACCATCATCGCAAACGTACGGCCTGTCATCCACACCAGTCAGTTCAAGTGCACAAGCAGTTAAACCGTTTGCCTTCAATGCTGGCTCCACAGCACAAGGATTTTCGTTTGCCCCCGCTCAAGCCTCCGGAACAGCGGAAGGCTTGCAATCCACATTCAATTTTGGTGCATCAGCGCCTAAGCCTGAAGCAACATTTGCTGGATTTGCACCTGCACAACCCTCTTCAAGTCAACAAACGGTCAGTCTTTTTCCTTTGAAGATTTCCTGATGACAACAAGACTGATTCTTACCTTACTTTGTTGTCATTGTCATAAGAGATTAAGTTGTGTTCACACAATGAAAATTGTTAACCCAAAATTAGGTCACGAATACAATAAAATATAGCATGTATGCGAGGCAATGTCGGGCTATTTTGTAGTTTAGCCCGAAATTGCCACGCATCCACGTTGGATTGCATTGCAATGGAGATGAGAAAAATTGACCGTGAAAAGGGCTATTCGGCGCCACTCTCGGATTACCAAAACGTAATAAGCACGATTTCTGATGTTGTGATTGTGCAACTGGGGTTTGTTCAGTGAAAGAAGACTTCATTACAGTGTGGCGCACAGATGGAGTTACAAGTGAGCTGATTGATCTGTTCCTTGGTTGTTTTTGTTTACAGTCATTTATGTTTGGCGCGTCATCCTCCAACCAAACTCCCACTCCTACTCCAGAAGAAACCATGGAGGCGGATGGCAGTAGCAGCTCCGGTAATATGTTTGTTCCACCAGGTAAGATATACTTAGTCTTCTTACCCTTCCTTTTTAAAACAACACTTCACTTCTAATTAAAGCCACTGAAAACAGTATCCGTTCGTTAGTTCCCAACCAGAGGTCGAAAACACTCTATTTCTCGTTTTTTGAGCGTGTACGGGGGAAATTCGGCCAATGAACTTGTTGTCGGGGGTTAACCGGCCAATCGACTCGGGAGCTTAACAACTTGCATTCTTAAAAACTCCTTTCACCCAAGCACACAAAAATAGTCAGTTTTAAGCTCACGAAATACCACCTGTGATCACCTGTACCTTCCTAATTTGTAGCACTTGAGTTAATCATTATCATTTATTGCATTGTTAGCCCATCCCACAGGAAACGCATTTGGTTCCACAGGACCCAACTCGGGGGGCTTTGCCTTTGGAGCGCCCAGTGCTCCTTCAGCGACAGGGTTCAATTTTGGTGCGGCCGCTCAGGCAAGTACAGGAGCAAGCACCTTCGCGTTTGGAGCTGGTGCAGGAGGAGCCCCTACATTTGGAGCAAGTTCTGCACCATCCGGCGGCGGTGAGTTTTTTTGAGCTATTTCGTTCTAAAAGTGACTAAATAAATCAACTTTTTAAGGTTTACACCTGATGTAGCGCGCAAGTGACAAACCTATCAATACCTACTATGTACTTTGCTTGGCTGGTTGTTCTCTTTTCGAAACATTTTACCACGTGCGATCAAGTATCAACTCGCGAGGCAGAAATTCGCAAATATCAAAACAAAAGTGGTGAGTATATACCACCTTTCAAACATTCTTAACACTCATTTCTTGGCAATTATAGAAATTTGTGTAAAAATCAGACTTGCGCGGAGGAACTGTTCTTGCTCTCTAAATCCTTAAGTCCAGTACAAGTCATCAGTTAGTAGTCTGTCCAGAGACCCTCTATTTATTTTGTCTTTAATTCGTCGAGATCGCAACCTTAGAAAAATATTAACCCGGCGAGTGGGACATCAACGGGCCAAAACGCAAGGGGTTGGGGCGGCCTCTCTTCACTGGCCGCCCTCGCGCTCCGCGCTTGAAGAAAAATATTTCGTGGTAAAAAAAATTAACTTCTGTCGACAGACTACATCATTTGTGGTGAGCAATGTCTGTCAATTTTTTGAAGCTGACGTTCCTTCTGTTTATTATTTCGGTGCACAGCTGCTCCAACCCCCGGTGGATTTAACTTCAGTCAGCGGCGCAAATAACAACAATGCGGGTCCAGGAATGTTCAACTTTGGCGGGGCTGCTGGCACTCCCTCGTTTACCGCAGGTGCTTCAGGAGATCCCACTAACCCGAATATAGCCCAGAGAAAGATCAAGAAGGCTGTTAGACGCACCAAGCGTTAGCACAACTGTGCCTGCCGTCCCTACACTGGGTTTACGTGACGTTACTGTTGTACACTAACCGAGTACAAACCTTACGAGACTTGTGTCTCAGCCCGATCAAACGCAACGGGTTAACGAAAGTACGACGCTACTCCGAACTGTCCCGACGACGGTTTTCGTGTAACGTGCCGACTGTTCACACGAACGCTCTGAACCGGCGGCGTATTGTCGCAAGACGTTTGACTAGAACGTAGAATGCGTACGACGGCTTATGCACTCGACGCTTTGTCTGACGGACTGAACGAGGCCTGCCTACTTGGACGATGGTTGTTTTGGGAATGGACACGTCCCAGCAACATGCTCCGCGGAGATCGAGTTTTAGCATTGCTTTAGCACTGCGACCACTTCATGAACAAATTTTACGATGTGACTCCACAACACAGACCAAAGACATTGATTATTCACATTTGTTATCGTCATTGTATATTTTTAGTATCAATTGTTAATATAGCCTCCAGCGTAGACCGGTTCGGGGGCTCGTGACGCTAGATGGCATGACGAGCCCAAAGAAAGTCTCTGTAAGATGAGGCTGTCAGTGCGGATCAAATTTCTTTGTTCAAACTATGATGTAAGTGTGATGGATTGTGCAACATGGAATTGTTTCTCTCGGACCTCAACGCCGCGAAGCGGTAGTCTACAAATGGCCTATTCCTTCGAATGTAAAATGAACTAAGCAACCCACGCGAGTGTGTCGCGCGCAACACATTTTCGTGGGTGGGCTCTCCGGAAAGAATAAGGGTTTTATAGGGTAGGATTTAAGATATACCGCATCGCCTCGTTTAGCAAGAGAGGCAGTTCCTTGTGTATTGTGAAATTTTGGGTTGGGATGCCAAACGGGGGTGGATAGATAGATAGATAGATAAGAATTACCTCAGAAAAAATGGTTTTAAAAGAGAAGAGTAATGACTCGTATTATATCCACTGTTTAATTTAATTTTTCTCGCGTGATCATTTGTGCTGGTGGTATCTTATTATATTATTATTTTTTTGTTTTTCCTTGGGGACACACTCCACTTGGCTCATAGAGTTGATTTTAGTCGCTTTCTTTTTTGAAAATGTAAACATTTGAATATGAAACATTAAAGCGTTTATCCCGTCTTGATCATTGTCGTTGTCTTCAAGACAGGCACCTTAAACGGGTTTCTATTGCAGCAATAGTGTTCTACAAATTGCACATACCGGAATCTAGCGGACATAATCATTTTGCCAGTGTTCAAAGTATTTTTTAAGCAAAGAAATGATATTATCCCGCTTAGGGGGATTCCATTCTCAGGTTTTACAGCCCGTGCTAAAGTGAAATAGTAAGAGAAACGAAGAGATACTGAGATTTTCTTTCTTTATTTGAGCGACAAACTTCGCAAATGGATCCAGCACGATCGATTACATTGATGGATGACTTAAGATAGGTTACACGTTAATTTTTTACGATTATGCTATCGATTTCCTTCGATTCAGCTGCGCTCTTTGGAAGAACACTCCTTCACTGTGGACAGACTTGTTTAGCAGTGTCGCGGAGGTGTCTTTTTCTCACAGGCACCGCTCTATAATCCTTCAAACAGGAATCAAAGCAACAGTTAGACAAAGACCTGTTTCTAATGAACGTCGTTGCATCAAGACAAAAGTTATCACAAAGGCCGCTCACAACAGACAAATAGTGCAATTAGATTAGAGCTTGAAATGTGCGCGGGAAAGCATGTAGCTTGTGCCCAGCGCGGGAAAACGTGTCATTCATGTCAAGCACGGCTGTGGTGCCACGTTTGGGAAAACATGTCACTGGTGTAAAGCGCGGGAGAGCATGTTAAATGGTGCCGGGCGCAGGAAAACGTAAGTCGTTGCAAGTGAAAGAAAACGAGTGTTGAGGAAGTCACGCCGGTTGATTTTCCTTTTATTTCTTCAGTATTCTGTTACGAGTTTCTTGGGCAATTGTACAGTCCAAGAAACGTCAAATTGGATTGCCCAAGACCGGTGATAAGCAATGGACGAGTCCCAGTATTTCTCCGCTGTCGATGAAGAGAAAGCTATTCCAACTCCCCGATGCGTATTGTTGCAGTGGGGTTATCATCCTTAGAGGCCACAATATCACTACCGCGTCATTTATGGCATACGTATTAAATGGTTAATTTAAACATTAATTTACCTCGTCAGATAGTTGAAGATTTCTTGTGTCTTGCGGGAATGCACTGTTTTCCTGCGGCACCTTGTGAGAAAAAGATAAAACTCGGAATCAAATTCACGATAGGAAGCCGATTTTCTGTTGACTGCCTTTGAACGTTAAACCAAACTCTAAGGATACTTGAATGTCGCGTAACATTTAACTTCCGTGTTCTTCAAGGCAACTGGGCGGGAAAGGTCTAATGTACTGCAAAACATTGTAGCTTCAGCTGACTAGCCTGAAGAACAGGCGCTAGAACCGCTAATCGCCTGTCTGCGTGACAGTGCATATTATTTTAGCCTTGTTAAGAGAATCCGAAGAACTGGTAACAAGCCTAATGAGCTGTAGAGTGAAATTCACCGAATGGTCGCTCTATGGCTTATAGCTTGTGCTGTACTGGTTTGTTGCTTATGGCGTGAAGTGACATGAATCAATGTGATCATCTTACTTTCCCTTTGCACTCATGAAACCCTGCATCTCTAATCCTCGATGGAAAAAACTTGTACGAGATTTTTTCTTTCTAAAGGAAAAAGTTTCATAGTGAACCTAGTCTTCAGTGGCCTGTCCAATTGCGAAATTGTTTAATTACCTCTAGCGTTTGTCAGTTACATCAAGTGGAAAAAAAGTCCTAACCACTTAAAACTCTTTACTTATCAAGTTCGTTTGTATAATAAAATACATAACTACCTGTACAAGATTCGATCGTTTTTTCTTGCCGACTCCATTTCCGAAGTAACCCTCGCTTACAGCAAACATACCGGCCAGTAGCACAAGGGTGAGAAACAATACCTGAAGTTTTGCGTTCATCCTTACTATGGCTAGGAGCAGCAAAGAAAAACTTAAGACTGAAGTGATCCGGCGGAGAAATGATGTGAAGTAGGTTTTCAGCCGATCTTTTTATGCTGTACAATGCGTGTACCTTGGTGCAACCGTTTTCCTACGATCTAGGAAAACGGAATTCGAACTTCCAGTTTCGTTTTCCGTCTACCCACGTCATCGGAAAACGGACTTCGAGATTCCGTTTTCGTTTTCTGTTTTCCTAATACATTGAAAATGGAATTTGAGCTTTTAAACGGAACTGAATTGTCTCGTGTTGTAGATTGATGTAGAGGCCTGCATGTTGTGGAGGAATTCGGTAATTTAGCTGAATGAATGCGTGTACCTTAGTGCCAACCGTTTTCCTGGGAAATAGGAAAAAGGAATTCGAACTTCCAGTTTCGTTTTTCGTTTACCCAAGTCTTCGAAAAACGGAATTTCGTTTTCGTTTTCCTATTGCATTGAAAATGGATTTGAGCTTGTGTATTCGTTTTTTGTTTTCCCATGATTTCGGACAAGAGAATTATAATAGTCATTTCCGTTTTTCGCCTTTCGTTTTTGTAAGATATTGAAAAACGAAATTTGATCTTCGATTTTCGTTTTTCGTTTCTGCGTTTCTATCATTTATCTATTTTACCTGAACTGGCACTTCCTGCCACAAAAAGCCCGGAAACCACGGATGATGTTTTGGCGGGAAAAATAAACAAGATGGCTGCCTTAGAAAATATCCTCGATGAAGTCTTTGTCGGCCGTTTCCTCATGGAGGAAAATAATAGCTACGAAGACCTTCTCGTGGTAATAAAGAACCGTTATCCGAATCTAAGGGGTTGTAGTCTGCGAAGTTTAAGAAGGTTTTGCAGTGATCATCGCATCAAGAAGAGCCTGAATGTCAGTTGCGGATGGAACAATCGATATCGCAGTACAAGATGCGATATCGGAGGTAAGACTATGTTGCAAGTCGATCATTAAAGGGTCGGCTTAGTACTGAATTTAATATTGTGGCGCTGGGCCCGGTTGTTTCACTAGAACTATATGATTTGCGTGATAAGAAGCAACATATGTAGCTTCTTGTCACCCAAATCATATTTACCCACGTCCGGTTTTTTCTTTGGAGACGCCGTGCTTTACTTCGAGAAAGCTACACGTTTCTGTAGTGAGGTTCTTATGTTTCTTCCATCAATTTGGTTTAGCTTGGATTTCTCGAGTTCTATGAATAGTTTTATTGCTCCTTTTGTCCCTTCTGGCACCACATAATTAAACTGTAGTTGTTTACGTGCGAATCAGTTGACTGTTTTGCGTGTTGTATATCCCATTGTTTGACTTAGCTCAAGCAAGACCGTACCGGTCCTCAATGTAGATCTTATCAGTTGCCGGTACTTCTAAAATAATATGTACGTCTGCATTGCTGGAGGAGCTCGTACGTCAGTGAAAATTTTGAAAATTTTGCGGAACAAATTTCTCGTGTTGAAGCGTTGGGTCAAAGTCGATCAAAGTCCAGCTTTGCCCAGATTGGCAGAGAAGCTATGATTGGCTAACCGTCAACGAACGGATGTGACCGGTCCGTTGAGCAGACGTTCGTGGGGAGGAACGCGTGACAGCCTAAGAACGTCTGCGTAGGAGGCTACAATCTTGGACAGAATAAAATGAGAAATAAAACCACCCCTCCCCCGAATCAATGATGAACTCGCGGTCTAACCAAAACGCGCCATTTTTTCCATCATTGAAATGGGGGGAGGGCTGGTCTTAATTTCTCATTTATTTTGTCCAAGATTGTAGCCTCGCCCAGGCTTTCACGGCTTTTTGGGAAAGGAAGTGCCTTCATTCTTCCGGTTCAGGTAAAATACGGAAGTGATAGAAACGCAGAAACGAAAATCGAAGATCAAATTTCGTTTTTCAATATCTTACGAAAACGAAAGACGAAAAACGGAAATGACTATTAGAATTGTGTTGTCCAAAGTCGTGGGAAAACCAAAAACGAAAACAGAAGCTCGAAGTCCATTTTCAATGTAGTAGGAAAACGGAAAACGAAAACGGAATCTCGAAATCCGTTTTCCAAAGACGTTGGTAAACGAAAACGAAAATGAAAGTTCGAATTCCGTTTTCCCAGGTCGTAGGAAAACGGTTGGCACGAAGCTACACGCATTTGAATGGCCCAACAGAGACGCACGATTTGATTTTTGGGCTTTCTCACGAGGTTCGTATTTACATGTGAAAGGAAAAAAATCACGTGGTTTTCAGTGTTTTGTACAGCCTGCTGCCAATCATAGTGCGACTCCTGGGAACTCGGTTTTTTCTCAGTTATTCAGGTAAGCTTATTTGGGAGTGGAGGGGCCAGTGCATGATTTCAAAAGGATGTTTGTCTGTACTTTCCGGCTTTTTGTTAGCTGTTACATTTATATCTCAGACACATTCGTGTAGTGACAATAAGTTCATAGCTCATTCACAGATTGTGCGATAAGCCTGAGGTCAAGCCTTTTTTCTTGAAAAGGGTTTATGAACCTTTTACCTTTGTTGGGTGAAAAATGTTTAGTGGCAGTGAAAAGACGTCAAAGTCTTAGAATTCCATGACCTAAACTTATAATCGCGGAAATTTTCCAGAAAGTGAAAGCCTTATTGCCAGATGTCACAGGCCCCTAGCAACTTCATAACAATAATATTAACCCTATATGTATGGCCTTAAAAATAGCAAAAGCAAGAGTAAAAGTAAAAGCATTTCCAGTGTTAAAAGAGTTAGAGGAAGAGGGGCTTCACCACCCACCACCCTCTTACCACGGATGATTTATAGTTAGCTCATACATATGTGTTAAGACCATATGTTTCATGTTGACCATATCAATGTACATGGAAAACACTCTATGTTTGTTCTGAGAGCATGCTTGTTTATTTCAGTCAGAAGAGAAAACATTTAATTCTGGCAATATTGTATGATATGTAAGTAACACTGATTTCATTTCTGTGTTCTGTGTATTTCAATTATGTAGATCAGCAATACCTGGCAAGAAGAAGATGGCCAGCTATTCACTGAAAGGGACCAGAGCTGAAAGGGAAGGGATGAAGATAATAAATCCCACCAGGCAAATATACATCAATGTCACTGACAGCACTGCCTGTGTTCCTTTCATTGTTGCCCAGTACAGGGAGGATTTTGATGATGATTCTCTTGAACTAGTCACTGCCAATGGACTAGCAATAGAAGACTCAGAATCAACCAGAGGTATATCTATTTGTACTTCCTGTTTTAATGTGCAGTTCTAGAAAATCTCCATTCTCCCCCCACAGAAGGGATTGAAATTTCCTGTGGGGTGGGGGGTCTGTAAGGCCAAAAAAATTTAAAGAAATGTATGAAGCTTAATTGGAATTTCCAGAGGGGTGGGGGAGGTATGGATATTTTCTGAAATTACACAATGATAACACATAGCCAGGGAATGACAGTTTCTGATGTCTCATTTTGTAGGCTTGGCACTTTGGAAAGCAAATTCCCGAAAGCTCTTTGCTGTGTCCACTATATGTAAAAAGGAAAAAAGGCGCAAGAAAGCAGCTGCAGATGATGAAATTGTCTCTATTGACGATGACAGTGATGGAGTGTCAACAAAGAGCTCAAATATTTGTCTCTTGCTTTACAATCAGGTATGTGTGAAGAGCACATTGGGTAAGCATGGGATATCACTATGCAAAGACAGAAGGATACAACATATATGGTTCTGGTAAAGAGGAATACTATGCTATCATTTTTTTCCAACTACTTGAATAAAAACCAGTAGAAAATGTTGGTGTTCTTAGAAGAGAACTTAGCACTGAACTCACTTTCACGACTGTTTTCATGTTCCCCTTGGAAAAAACTTACTCTGAGAGTGGTCTTGTTTTATTTTAGTTGTTCTGTTGTCAGGTATCAAACCCCGGGTCTTTCTTGGAAGATGATTGCACCTTTAGTACATTGCAGGAGACCAGCAAACCCTGGGAGACATTCAGTGAATGCCATTGTCGTGAAGATCGCTTTAATTGTCAAGAACAGTTTTTTATTTGTAATATATGAACTGCTCGTCTGTAACCTCCCGTAGAAAGAGTTCAGTTATTGTTGGTAGGCCTGGTTAGATCAGTAGTTTCTGAACATGTTTTATTCATCTTAATTAGACAAAAAATGATTTTATTCATCTAACTTGCTTTATTTCAGATTTTGCTGACACACTAAAGCAACTGTTAGTAAATCAAACTCAGTCATTTGTGGACATGATGTGATCCAGAAAGTAATGTCAGATGCCTTGCAACCCAATTACTTTATTGTAAGAGCAGTTCAAAATTCTCTCATTCAAGACCTTTTGGCTAGTTTCAATTGTGTCATTTGCCAAAATGTTGCACAACCAGCTGTCATAGTTGGAACATGTTGTGAAAGTGTTGTTGGATGCCAGCCATGTATCGATACATGGTTTCAAAGCCATACCAATTGCCCAACGTGCAGAGAGGAAGATGGGGCAAGTAAAACATCTGTTTTTAGAGGGTCTGATGATGCTCTAGCAAAGGCAACAACACGTTTTCAACGTAATTGAGGTGCGACAACACCACTCCATAATTTTACACCATATTCGTTTTTTATTGAGTTAGCATTGCGTTTGAAAAGTGAACAAACGTCTTAATTCAAAATTTGGCTTAAAAAAGTCAAGTTGCTGTCCTCATTGGTAACAAAACCTAGTTTTCCGCGGAGATCGAGTTTTAGCATTGCTTTAGGCACTGCGACCACTTCATGAACAAATTTTACGATGTGACTCCACAACACAGACCAAAGACATTGATTATTCACATTTGTTATCGTCATTGTATATTTTTAGTATCAATTGTTAATATAGCCTCCAGCGCAGACCGGTTCGGGGGCTCGTGACGCTAGATGGCATGGCGAGCTCAAAGAAAGTCTCTGTAAGATGAGGCTGTCAGTGCGGATCAAATTTCTTTGTTCAAACTATGATGTAAGTGTGATGGATTGTGCAACATGGAATTGTTTCTCTCGGACCTCAACGCCGCGAAGCGGTAGTCTACAAATGGCCTTTTCCTTCGAATGTAAAATGAACTAAGCAACTCACGCGAGTGTGTCGCGCGCAACACATTTTCGTGGGTGGGCTCTCCGGAAAGAATAAGGGTTTTATAGGGTAGGATTTAAGATATACTGCATCGCCTCGTTTAGCAAGAGAGGCAGTTCCTTGTGTATTGTGAAATTTTGGGTTGGGATACCAAACGGGGGTAGATAGATAGATAGATAAGAATTACCTCAGAAAAAATGGTTTTAAAAGAGAAGAGAAATGACTCGTATTATATCCACTGTTTGATTTAATTTTTCTCGCGTGATCATTTGTGCTGGTGGTATCTTATTAAATTTTTTTTTCCTTGGGGACATACTCCACTTGGCTCATAGAGTTGATTTTAGTCGCTTTCTTTTTCGAAAATGTAAACATTTGATATGAAACATTAAAGCGTTTATCCCGTCTTGATCATTGTCGTTGTCTTCAAGACAGGCACCTTAACGGGTTTCTATTGCAGCAATAGTGTTCTACAAATTGCACATACCGGAATCTAGCGGACATAATCATTTTGCCAGTGTTCAAAGTATTTTTTAAGCAAAGAAATGATATTATCCCGCTTAGGGGGATTCCATTCTCAGGGTTTACAGCCCGTGCTAAAGTGAAATAATAAGAGAAACGAAGAGATACTGAGATTTTCTTTCTTTATTTGAGCGACAAACTTCGCAAATGGATCCAGCACGATCGATTACATTGACGGATGACTTAAAATAGGTTACACGTTAATTTTTTACGATTATGCTATCGATTTACTTCGATTCAGCTGCGCTCTTTGGAAGAACACTCCTTCACTGTGGACAGACTTGTTTAGCAGTGTCGCAGAGGTCTCTTTTTCTCACAGGCACCGCTCTATAATCCTTCAAATAGGAATCAAACCAACAGTTAGACAAAGACCTGTTCCTAATGAACGTCGTTGCATCAAGACAAAAGTTATCACAAAGGCCGCTCACAACAGACAAATAGTGCAATTAGATTAGAGCTTGAAATGTGCGCGGGAACGCATGTAGCTTGTGCCCAGCGCGGGAAAACGTGTCATTCATGTCGAGCACGGCTGTGGTGCCGTGTGTGGGAAAACATGTCACTGGTGTAAAGCGCGGGACCGCATGTTAAAATGGTGCCGGGCGCAGGAAAACGTAAGTCCTTGCAAGTGAAAGAAAACGCGTGTTGATGTCACGCCGATTGATTTCCCTTTTATTTCTTATTCTGTTACGAGTTTCTTGGGCAATCGTACAGTCCAAGAAACGTCAAATTGAATTGCCCAAGACCGGTGATAAGCAATGGACGAGTCCCAGTATTTCTCCGCTGTCGATGAAGAGAAAGCTATTCCAACTCCCCGAAGCGTATTGTTGCAGTTGGGTTATCATCCTTGGAGGCCACATTATCACTACCGCGACATTTATGGCATACGTTTTAAATGGTTAATTATTTAAACATTAATTTACCTCGTCAGATAGTTGAAGATTTCTTGTGTCGTGCGGGAATGCACTGTTTTCCTGCGGCACCTTGTGACAAAAAAAATCAAATTCAGAATCAAATTCACGATAGGAAGCCGATTTTCTGTTGACTGCCTTTGAACGTTAAACCAAACTCTAAGGAGACTTTTAAAATATCGCGTAACATTTAAGTTCCGTGTTCTTTAAGGCAACTGGGCGGGAAAGGTCTAATGTACTGCAAAACATTTTAGCTTCAGCTGACAAAAGCTCTTTGTAAAACTAAGTTTAAACTGACTTCGACAAACCGGTGACATCAGTGCATATTTTAGCCTTGTTAAGAGAATCCGAAGAACTTGCAACAAGCCTAATGAGCTGTAGAGTGAAATTCACCGAATGGTCGCTCTATTGCTTATAGCTTGTGCTGTACTGGTTTCTTGCTTAAAGCGTGAAATGACATGAATCAATGTGATCATTTTATATTCCCTTTGCACTCTACTCCTCGATGGAAAAGACTTGTAAGAGATTTTTTCTTTTGAAAGGGAAAAGTTTCATACTGAACCTAGTCTTCAGTGGCCTGTCCAATTGCGAAATTTTTAATTACCTCTAGCGTTTGTCAGTTACATCAAGTTGGAAAAAAAGTCCTAACCACTTAAAACTCTTTACTTGTCAAGTTCGTTTATATAATAAAATACATAACTACCTGTACAAGATTCGATCGTTTTTTCTTGCCGACTCCATTACCAAAGTAACCCTCGCTTACAGCAAACATACCGGCCAGTAGCACAAGGGTGAGAATCAATACCTGAAGTTTTGCGTTCATCCTTACTATGGCTAGGAGCAGCAAAGAAAAACTTAAGACTGAAGTGATCCGGCGGAGAAATGATGTGAAGTAGGTTTTCAGCCGATCTTTTTATGCTGTACGATTTGGGACTGCAACGAGATACACTCAGCGGAGGCGTCGTAGAGTTCAATCAACATTGTTTACTGTTTATTTTGTACGATTGCTGTTATCTCCAGTGGTTCATTTAAACTTAAAATAACGAGGAAATTTACTCAAAGTGAGCCTCCTTGGGCACTGAGAAATTAATTATAATTAATGTTCAGTTTTATCTCGCATGAACGCCGAGCCTCGTGGGGTTTTTCCACTGACCACAATCTAAGAAAAGTTTTTTCATGATTTGCTA
Organism: Platygyra sinensis; assembly: GCA_019787425.1. NCBI lineage: Eukaryota > Metazoa > Cnidaria > Anthozoa > Scleractinia > Merulinidae > Platygyra > Platygyra sinensis. The sequence goes on along the minus strand of JAHPZR010034124.1, from coordinate 25,859 downwards.
ATAAGCGTGGTGTTAAGGAAGAAAATTACCTATCTATCGGTAAACATTTATAGGGAATCCTACGAATGGACTATCGCTATCATTTATCGCCTTTTTCCGCGGAAAACAAACAACTTTAGCGGTTATCAAAAAGAACATGAGTGATTCCTTTTACATTAGTCAATACTCGTTCATCCGCAGCGGGCGAGTCTCACGAAACGGGTCGAAAACATGAGAAACAGTTAAGTAAATGAGCCATTGTCCTTTAAACATTCTAACGGACGCCTCCAGGGAACAACTTTGAAATTCCAGGGTGGTTTTTGAGTCAAGTTTTACTGTGAGCTGAAAAGAGCATCTTTTGCTTTTTGAAATTACGAATAAGCTTTAGATGAGAACAGATAATGGATCATTTTTACTGTAATTCTTTTCAACCTCGTTCACAAGGTCTTTCTCTCCCTGGAACGAGGTTGATTTCTTTCCTTATATGGACAAATACAATGGACACGAACGACCTATGGTCTACAATTAAACATTTTCGGATCATTCTCAGGTAATATTTCTCCAAGGTTAATAGGTTAATGCCTTTTCCATGGTCAATGTTGTGAGTGCCTGAAACTACAAACAGTACTAATTGAATACAACGATAACAAGATTTAATAAGGGTTTTGTGAACAACGTGGCTGATCGTCAGTCAGCAGTTTGGCAAAGAGCTGGTACTTATACGTTCAGGAGTAAATTTTTGGCAAATTTTAGTCTGAAAATTCATGTTTTCCAGTATATAACTTTAACTGTTAATTGTATACCGACACTGCTATAAAGCTGTTAAATTTTCTTCTAATGGAGATTAGCCTACCGGAAAATTTCACCCAATAGATTTACATAACCTACAATCGTACAATCTTTCCAGATCATGTTTAGCCGGATAATATTTCTGGTTACTGCTTTTTCCTTGGTTATTTCCTTGTCAGTGCCTGGATCTCAGTACAAACACTGCTAATTGATTACAATGTTATTAAATTTAATAAGGTGTAATGATGAGATTATCAGAGATAACTAATTGACTCTTATCGCTGAGGAATGGTAGTGACATGCAACTCCGCTCGCCCAACACCAGTCCTAAAGAATGAAATCAAGTTCTACTTTGCAGTAAATTAAATAATGAGACACGCTTTACTATGGCTATCATTCTTCTCTTTTCTTAACAGTTGCACCGTCCATATTATTTTTACGTTTTTTAAGCATATTTTGCCACTTTCTAATATTCTTCAAAATTCTTGAAATCGAACATTGGGGATCAAAAATGGGGACATTGGTTTATGTGGAAACATTACGTGATAATCTACAGGACCGTGCACTCTTTACATGCATTATATTACATGCTTTCTTCGTAAAACATAATTGTTTTGAAATCTCTCTCCATCAAGGTAACACAGAAATCCCTAAAACTTCAGAGCACACAAACGTCATTCTCGTCCCCAGAGGCCGCGCTCTATTTGTCAGCACAAAGCATCCCGACCTCTGGGAAGGTCCAATTTTCGGAGCCTGCGGCATGCGCAGAGAATTCGTTTCGTATTCCCAGCCAATCAGATTTTCAGACTTGTTTATGAGCATTGCAGAGGTCACGATTCTTGGTGCTGACCAAAAGGAGCGCCGGCAGCCTCTGGGAACGAGAATGCAGAGCACAAATTTATCTTTCACCTTGGTACCAGCATCAATGAACGTTTCTTTTCATAAGGACGTTCGCACCCAAAATGTTTCCACGTGCAGTTTCTTCTACTATATGCATATAATACGCATATACAACCCGCAATCCCTCACGTTATTCTGACGAAAGCCTAAGGCTCGGAACCGTTGTCTTCCGATTTCTCCAAAGTGGCAACTTACCTTCATCAATTACAAGTTGATAAGAAGTGATCTTCTACTGTCCTTGAATACGAAGCCAGTTCAGGGGCGGATACAGAAAATTCAGAAAGAGGGGACCGAAAACTTTGTAGCAGAGCACATGCAAACTCCTCATACAGCCTCAAACCGAATGAAAAATTCCGCTTTTAAGATGGTTGGTGAGTTTTGTTTTTCGGAAATTCAAAAAGGGGCCCCTAGCCCTCTTGTCTCTGGAGTGACAGTCGCCAGTATAACAGTTTATAATCAAGCCTCCTTGATTCCAGAATCCCTCCCAATTTACCCGTCAGTAGCCGGATTAATTGAATTTAAAATTCCTGCCTTCATTGGTCTCTCGCCTCTTAGAGATTCGTAATAGTTCTCATAGAAGAGCTCGCATTGACTCGATTAAAAAAAATGTGTCTGCTTAATTAACAGTATCTTAGAGATGTAAGAAGGCACTGGAAGTTCGTCTTAGCACACTAGAACGTTTGCAAAATAGAATGCGTAGTTTGAATAAACGTCTTTCAAAATGATTTATTTGTGGGACAAACATCGAAGCAAATGCAATTAGGAGGAAGTATCACAACATAACGTCTGTAAAGGATCTTTAGAAATAAATGTTCAGTTGTTGTTACGTCTAGACATTTAACGGAAGGCGAGTTATGACTTATGTGCTACATCAAGAAAAAAATTGCTATTGTAATAGTAGGGGTTTACATATGGCCTGCCGCAAATAGATCAAGCGCACGAGTAAACGAATCATTTCACTGTTTTTACCTGTGTAGTGGATCTCTTGCGTCCTACAAACGCCCCTGCACTGTTGAAACTGTCACCCTGAATAACCATACTTGACAGCAATGCAAGAGTAAGTAGCAATGTTTGAAGTTTGGTATTCATCCCAAAAAATGGCTAGCTGCAATTAAGCAGATGAAAATCCAGAGTGTTTCGTTCTGACTCCAACGGATGCCCAGCGCCGCGTGAAAGTTTTGTGCCTGCGCTTTTTGCTGAGCCATTTATATAACCACATTTCCCAAAAGACACGTATGAACGAAGTCTGCGGGCAATGAAGCTAAGAAATAGCATAATTTATTTATCAATTACCTTCTCAATTTTTGTTTTAATTTTGAATTTTTACTTCGGCATCCATGTGGTCGTTTATTGTCATTATCACAAGGTACTCATTATCTACTTCATTTTAAAAAGAGATTAAGTGTAATAAAATTCATTATCGTCATACTGGTTAAACACAAAAACGTGCATTCTCAGGTGTTCTTTCATTTCCACTGTAAAATATTGTAGTCCATAAGAATACTTCTGCAGTAAATGCTCACATCCGATTGGTTTTGAAAAGGTCGACTCATCCCACAGCTTTACTGCTCCTGACCGGAGTCTGGCGCCAATTCTGTTTCGACTCATTTCCAGTCTCTCCGCGAAGGAAATGGCTTTCTTGCCTTCTCGTAATTAATTAAACTTTGAGGAAATTGCTTTTTCCTTATTTCCATCTGTGGCTGCGGCACAAATGTCTTCTATGTTTTACTGGCATTTGTTATCAGACGAATTATTGTCGATTGCAAGACGTGTAAAACATTTAATATTTCGCAAGTCTTTAATCAATCTTGCAACTGTACATGTCAGCTGAAAAACTCTTGATTAGATGTAATGCAATATTACCCTCATCCACTCTTGTCCAAGGGTCAACGATTTTTTTAACAGTATTGACTGATTAGTTTAATTTCATTTAATGACTGTGCAATCATAAGATTCAGCTTCGCTAAAAAATGGTGATCGAATATCAGACAATAGATGCTTAAGCGGTTAACAACACTGACCATTACCTCGTTTACGTTCCGTCTGAAATAGATTAATCAATGTTCTGATCTTGGTCACGGAATTTTATCCAGCTGGTGTTAAAATTGAGACATGCCACAATAAAAGCATATTCATTGGCGAGAAATGATTGTAACTCATTCACTCACTCATCCTCTTTGCTTCTGTGAGGGGAGCATAAGGCAATAAAGCAACAACATCCATCCATCACGGTCTTTCGGTTCCTGCTCTTCCAAGAAATGTTTATAAAGGCCTGTTTTTTCGATCGCCTCCTTCACTGGTTTTTGGTGGCAGTCGTCCAATATCGAGTAAACTCTTTGCAAAACATATTACAGATACTGAGATAAGGATGGGTGTATCTGAAAACAGAGTTTGTCTCCCCAGGTCAGGATTCGGTCCCCCTACATCTTTACAATAAAACTCCTGTGGTCGATCGTTGTCTTGAAGTGCGAGACGCATTTTGCAGAAAGATTTCTTTTACTTTAAGCGAAAAAGAGATCGAAGTTGAGCCAAAACAAAAAGAGCCGTATCAGGAAATCACCGCCTGACATCTTACTAGGCTTCATAAAGGTTTCAAAGAGACCGACTGACATCTTACTAGGCTTCGTGTCAAGGAGTAAAAGTGACCATGTGTTTAACCTGATTGCGGTTGTTGCCGGTTCGGTCTTTACTCTTGTAAAGTTCCATAATTACATTTACATACTTTATTTATTCCAGAAGCAGACTAAATATACAGTTAAAAAAAAAAACAAAAAATAAGGGGAAGAAGATGCTTCTAGAAGAGGAAGTTAAGAGGTTATTCCTATATGAAAACTCCAATTTCCATTGTCAAGATAATGAATGGGTTTTTGTGTTCGAACAGAAGCATAGAAAACGTGCAACATGCTTTTTAACCCTTATAGATATGCTCTGTAATTTTAAGGAAAAACCATCGTAGAACAAAGTGAGACTTGTTTTGGATAGGAAACTTTCGACCAAAAAGGCAAAACGCCAAATTTGGCTTCCGTAGCCTGAATGACTCAGAATGTTTCCATTCCCCCGTAGGTAGGATGTTAATTAGTTTGTCGCAGGCTTATCCTTTTATGTATCTGGCTGAAGAGATGTACTGTGAGAGCAAATTGTCCTTCCACACAGTGATCCCTGCCATGGTCTCATGGTTCGAACCCAGACCACTCGATCCAAAGTCCAAAGCGCTAACCATTGGCCACCGCGCCTGCCACAACGACCTGCAATGTTACAAGCCAGGGTTCGTACAAGCGACATTTTCAGATAATTTATCATTTATGTGTCAACAACAACAACAACAGTTCTTTATTTAAACACAATTTGTTGAAAGCAAAATGTTTTGTTTGTGGAGCTAAAAGTTTAAGAAAACGAAAATTATACAGTAATAATATTACTATCTTACGCATTTATTCACATTGACATGAATAAAACTTTACATCTGTTACGTTCTTGCTTTGCGTTCGAATCAAGGTCTCATTGAAGTATTGTTGTCTAATAAAAAGGTTTTTACTAGCGTTGCAGTGAATTGCTTGAAAATATTAATATAGTACCTGGATGCAGTGTTCCAAAGTAGCTGATCAAGTGTTTTTTCAAAAAAAATCGAACGAAATCGCATTGTTTCGCTGATTATCTTTATAGTTGTCTATCAGATGTCTCCCATCTGACAGACGTTGTGTTTTCACTTAGTCTTAGTTAACTAATTTTTAACATGAAAACGAATGCAAATTAACACCTAATTTGGACATTTTAACACGAAAGATACTTCAAATTCTAATTACGTCAAGTCACCACCACATGCTGCATCTGACTCTTCTCCATTTTGTAAAATTAAAAACTTTTCAGAGAATACCAAATTGGACATTGCCCACAACACCACACAATCATGCGGGCGTCAAAATGTTCAGCCCTCATCCAATTTTCCCAATTCGACAGCTCTGTAGTCTGATTACAGATTATATAAGGACGACAATTGAAAGGTGTTGAATAGAAATAAACTCATTTGCAAAAGGGTTTTGGGATTATGTATGGTGAAATTCTCAGGACGGAAATTGAAATAAATGTAGAGCAACCACAGTGTAGTCGAGGAACAATAACATCTGAAATAACAGTTCGCACATAGGATTAACCGGCTCCGCCATGCATGCCAGCGTTTAAACCAAGTTTAAACCCTCAAGGTTAAACCGAACCCAGAAACTTTACGAAATAGTTCTTTTCATTGCATCGAAAAAACGTTTTGATCGGACATTTCAATAGAATTTTTTTTGCGCCATGGTTCTTTCTTTTATTTAGTTAGAAATTCATCAATTTATTTAGTAGTAGTACATTTGTATTTGAGAATAATTCTTTCCAAGCCGTGAGAATAAGTTCATTTAAGCCTTTGTCTTCTCTTGTTAAATTGATCGTCAACAGGTCCTCTTGGCAAGCTCACAGAGATGATCCCTTCGAACACGTACTACGTCAGAGTCCTTTGAACACAAAAGAAATTATCAGTATAGAGATGTAGAACGATTTCACATGGGGTCATGGCAGCCATGTTTTAGTTCCATCCAAAAATGAAATTCCCTCCTTTACTCTTGATGTAAGTTCCTTTCTTATCTCAAACGTTTCCGGCTTTGTTCGGTAACAACACAATGCCCCCGTGAAAACGCTCTATTGATACTTGATCAGAAAAAAAAGTATTATGCATGTACTAGTATTATGTCAAGCACGAAAGATTGTGATTGATCACATTTCCAAAGAACGGGGAGACAGTTGAAAGTAAGACGCCAGGCGAAGCATCTTAATTGACGAATGTCGAGGTGCTTGGAAATGTGTTCAAACACTGTCTTCAGTGCTTGATATATCTTGTTAATCGACACTAAAACAAAGACAAAACTGAGAAATGAAATCGTAAAACTCTATGCTAATTAAGGTCAGATACTAATCCAAACACCCTCACGGTCCTGAGTTTCGATCCTTTAATTTGTTTAAAGTTGATGAATTACTATGGAGTTTGAGAATGTCAGTTGAGAAATGAGATTCGAGATTTGAAAATCTACTTTTAGCTGAGAAATAACCAAAAACGGTTAACTGATAGCTGAAATCCCAGTATCCCCATGTAGGCCCTCGTGTAAGATCAGGAGCCAAATGGATTTGATCAAGTTCTTAGAAACAAAGGCAAATCCTTAGGATTATGTTCTAATCAATGCTTGTTGAACGAAGATTTGTGTTAATTTACCTCTTGAGCCAGTCGAAAATTCCTTGTTCCAAGAGGTAGCGCATTCCTCTCTTCCGAAAGCTTGAAATTAAAGAAGACAGAACATATTTCGATCATCATTGATTATGTTTGTGTTAAATGCATTCTGTGCACAGTGGAAGTCTTCTGCCTTTAGAGACAGCCAGCGACAGACAGTCAGTCAGCCAGCCAGCCAGTCAGTCAGTCAGCCAACCAGCCAGCCAGGCCAGCCAGTCGGTCAGCCAGTCGGTCAGTCAGTCAGCCAGTCGGTCAGTCAGTATGTCAGTCAGCCAGCCAGTCAAGCAGTCAGTTAGTCAGCTAGCCAGTCAGTCATTCAGCAAGCCAACCAGCCAGTCAGACCGCAGTCAGTCAGCCAGTTAGTCAGTCAAGTAGGAAGGTAGATAGGCAGTCACTTGTTCACTCACCAACTCACACATTCAACACTTACTGCTCTTATTGTAACTTGTTTTTTTTCGTTTTGTAATGTATCTAGCTATTTTTACCTGTTTAGTGGATCGCTTGCCTACTTTATCAGCTCCGCCGTGGAAGCTTTCACCTTCGGCAATCATACATGCCAGTAATACAAGGGTAAATAATAACACTCTAAGTTTGGTATTCATCCTAATAAAAGCTTGCTGCAATACAAGAGAAGTAGATGATGAGTACCTGAATGCTGAAAACGCTATGAACGACTGTTCCTTTAATCCGTTTTATATATGTAAGGTTTGCAAGGAATGAAACCAGATACACTTCATCGAGGTTTTCAAATATAGGAGATAAGCTTCCTACCTGTTGAATTTCGCTTGTCATATCATGGGAAGTTTGAGAAAGCCAAGGGTAATCATTGTTATGGGCGGCAGGTCTTGCGTCAGATAATGAGGAAATTGACTGCGCGCAATTAAAGCGAAACTCTGAGCGAATTGCCTGTGAAGATGACCATGTTTATCCGAAATCTCAGCAAACACTCCATCCGGCCCGGAATCTTTGTTTAGATATCGTGGTGCTTAGAGCAGGAATACACAACTTTCAAAATTTGCACAGATTACGAAACTATTGTAGGACTTGGTTTGAGTTTCTTTAATATTAGGCAGGAAGGATTCATAATTGAAACCTTTAACGATATATGCGGGAGGAGATTTCCACCTCCGCTAGTTAACTTGAAGAGTGCAGGGTAATTCCAATGAATTGCATCGCGCATCCTTGCTATGTGAAATTTTTCACGTCATTAATTAGCGCGAACGCACGTACACAACATATTGCGACACTTTTCATTATAACTGATTTCGACAAATTGCTCGTTATCTCCTAAACGAACAGAGTGACCCTCCCACTCACTTTTTTTCAAAGCATACTTAACATTACAAACGGTTGACTGAAATATGTCACCTTTTTCAAAAAATTAAACGGACGTGGTGCGACACATTATTGACTCCGACTGAATAGAATAGAAATCCAGCTTGCCCACTCCGTTTAAATTAGATAAGTGAGATTGGTTAGATCGAGTAAGCATTTAAACTTATTAATAATCTCTTCCATCTACGACAAATTTAAGAAAGAGCTTTTCACTTATCTCACTCTTTCTCAATGGATTTAATTTTATTTCTCCGTTTTGAAACTGAAGGGTTTTTTTTTCGCAGCAGTTTATTAGCACGCTATCTTAGATTATTAAAAACTAGATCATTGGATAATGCAATTCGAGAGTTTTCATTCGCCTAGCCATCATGGTATATGATCCATTATACCATGACCTACAAAAATGGCGAGCGTATGCGTAATTTTTTTATTGTAGTCTAGTTTTCTATATTTTTGGGGCGTTTGTAATAAAACAATTATTCCACTCGCGCTTGTTGGATATGAGATGATTATAGCCAACTCGGCGCTACGCGCCTCGTTGGCTATCTATCATCTCATATCCAACGCGCGCTCATGGAATAATTGTTAAATACACCACGTGGCATGTGATTTTTTAGCTCTTCCTTTTAACCCCTTTTCTACATATACATCGGGAGGTTAAATTTGTTAGCTTGATAGTATTAAACTAGAACACCGACATACTAACATAAAATCAATAAACGGTTTCATGCCCCTTTTGAGTTACCATTTAAATCGATTAAGAAGTTAATTATGCGCAATGATTAGATTACGATGAGAAATGGTAATGTAATAGTCATACTAATGGCTAATGAGAAACTTCCAACTTCCACCTCCTCTATCAATAACGCCGCAAGAGATATCTGTTTTAATAGGAAGGAAGGAAAGGTGAATTACAGCATTTTAAACTATCCTAGTTTACACACGCCTAACGTGGAAGACAAGCAATGTACTCAATCAGTTTGCTCAATCTTTACAAGATATAAAATCATAAATCTAAGATAAAGACACAAACGCGTTTTATTTGCCATTTCACCGAAATAAAACAGTAAAACCTGCAGTGAGTTTAAAATCTGTTGAAAAACGTGCGGGACTTCAAATCACTTTCTTCGTGATAATCATAAGGGCATCGTTTTCTTCAGAAACGACCTTTTTCGAGCTGAACATGTTTCTTACATAAAATGCCAAAATCATAAGCCAAAATCGTTTCCAATTAGTTATCTCTCTTAATTGTTCTCTAATATCAGTGGGCTTGGCTTTGTGAACTGTTTTATCAGATCATCGCGCCATTTTATCATCCGATGGAACAAAGAAATATAAATTTCTTGGGAACAATAAGATCGTGTTTTTTCAAGTTCAAAGCTGGACTTATTACAATAACAGTCATGAATCAAAAATTTCAAATAACACCTTCTTTGAGAGTCATTTTCTTTTTGTGAGTGGCACGTTGTCCTTAAGGGAATTACAATAATTAATAAACTTTTAGAATTCCTTTGTGCAGTGATGAGATCATAAGCGATAAATGCGTGCTGTCTGATGTTAATGGAATAAATTTATTCAGTCATGAATAAATGCTATCTCAGGCTTCCATTGTGGGTTCCGCTCAAAAGGAAAAGAAGTGAAGGGTTTTCCGCCATTCAGAGATCACTCCATTAGTGTAATTTGAAACCTTCGTGAATAGCAAAGGAAAGTGGAACACAAAGGTTTTAATTGATTTCATCATTATGTTTAATAATGGGGTTTGGCTTCAGTGCTATTGTCATTTTTACAAGGGGAAAACCTCTTTCAGGTTCTTACAGGCTTCTACTGAGGAAGAACGTTTAAAGATTGTCAGTCATTTATGAAAAAAAGCACCCACGCGTAAATATATAGGCACCACTAAAAGAAAAATACATGTTGTCGAATCTCCAATTTTCATCTTATTAACTGTTTTAATCAATTCCCCTTGCGATCGGGATTAACAGCCGATTCATGTTAAGCTGGTATTTTTCGACTCACAGAACACCAGGCAAGCTGGGAAAAGCACGAGGAAAGTGCAATAATCTCTCGGGACGCGCATAGAACTTGGCCGGGTGTTCTCCTAAAAAGACTTATTTTAATTTTGTCGAATTTTGCTAAAGATTTCACCAGATTCCATTTAAAACTTATGCTTACAAAGTGACAACGTTTCTGTGTATTTCATTGGTTAGTTTTTATTGGTAACCACGCAGGCAAGTAAAAATTCCCAGATCTGCTGGATGAGTAAATAAAGAGATCTCGGCTTTTGAGCACTGTGACCATGCAGTATTCTAATTCAGTGTTATGACCTTATAGCAAATGCACATAGAAAGCAAGACTAACATTAGTAAGCTATAATGCTTAAAAAAGTGCGAACATTGTGTAATTATGCTATAGCTTTGTCAAAAACAGCTGCGCTCCATCCCAGTCTTTTAATTTCTAACTGGCCTTGTTGTGTTGCTTCACAATATCATGGCGTGAAACATTCGAGTGAATTACCGTTGTTTGTCCAATGTTTCCGCCAGACCGCTCCATTGCAGGGAATCCCGCGTTGCAATCAGAGAATGCTCCCAGAAAAACAAAAAAGGGGGCCAATTTGGCCTTTTCTTTTTATAAGACTGCAGGCATAACACAGGTATAGTATTTTAAAGCCATCTCAGGGCTCGAAATTGCTACCGATACGGTCGCCAATGCAACTAAAATTTCATCCTTAGCGACCAAAAATGTTGGTTAAGTGCCATAATGGCGACTACCTTTCTTTGTGTCGACAATCAATAACAGTTATTTTGTCACACATTATATCCCTCTAGAAAATCATATTGAAAGAACTTTGCTTCTAAAACATTCAACATCAGAAAAGAAGTCAATCCATCTGTTTTGATTCTCTCACATCGGAGAACTTCCAACTGGCTTTGAAATCGCCCCATGAAGCATTTCAAACCCCTGATCATTGACTGCGCAGACTCATGTATGCCTATAAATCCTCCGCGATATGTGAAGAGGGTTTGTAGAATGATATGTGTCTTCGTAAGGAAATTTCTTGTGTACCGCGGGCAGGAGCCCATTACCCGGAGCCTCCATCTCAGTTGAACCCTTGAGTCAACCCTTTCCCGTATGTTTTTATTTTTAGAACTGTGATATCTGCGGGACTTCTTTATTTCCCGCGAAAATGATCTTGTTTTCGCCGACGTCCGCATAACAGCCTAAAAGAAAAATGGCGGCCCAAGGGGAAGGCCGATCTCTCCCATTTTCCTTTTGATTTTGATCCCTTTTTCCAATCTTACAACCGAGGGAAACTGGGTATAAGCTAACTGGAAGTTAATAAAGTAATAGACAACTTGGAGGTGGCATTCATACGCGTTGAACCGCCAACAGTGCGAACCGTCTTGTATTTTCATGGTCTGTTATGGAGTTTTATGCTTTGTTTTTCGTTCTTGTTGCTATATAACTTCTTGTAAAATGAGATGTTCTGTATGATCCGGATTTTGCTGGAGGCCAAGGACCGACAAAAGCAAGGAAACCTATGGATTTTGGTCATGAAGATCTAGGCGATGCCTGACGATAGTGTTAGCGGTCTTGACGATAAAAAAGAAGATCACGAAACGTCAAGCGTGAATGATATACAGCGAAGAAAACTCCCGGAGAGGCAGCAGAATAGAACCAAATTATCTGAAGACTTGGATCAACTCGAAATCTGGCACAAGGAACTTTCACTGAGCTACCGCTTTAAGTGTCGACATTTTATATTTCACTTGGAATTGAAGCCTTGTCGCCTTGTCCACTCGAAGACTTCGAGGCAGCTTCTCAGTTTCCTGATCGTGTGCTTGTGTTGTAACTTTCGGATAAACAAAACTGCGATCACCAAACAGGACCATTCCATTCTGTTCGCTTAGACGTCCGTGTTAACGGCGACTGGAGTTTGCATGCCTAATCTACAAACATACATTGGGGTATTGTTGTAAAATGGGGTTGACAAGCCGGTAACGACTCCTGCGGTTCTTGACATTTGTACATTAGCAGTTCTCTGCTCGGTAGCTTAACCTTACTTTTTGCTTCACTCGTGTTTATGGGGGACACTTAATGCTGAGTTATAAGGAGAAATTTTAAGTAAAGTTGAGCCGTTAGCCCGTGTTGTAGCTGAGATTTTTAGAGGTCATAGGTCTGCGTGATTTCCGCTGTTATCGGCATGTCGCCTCGAACCTCTGTAATTTGCCATGTGTTTAAGCATTGTTTAGGCTCAATTCTATAGATTGCAAAATGTGTTTTTTAGTCTCTAAACTTGTATTTGTCTTCGCGGAACTAAATTTGAGATTTTCCGTGAACGTGTTGCTTATTTGTATTCTATATTGTGACGCCGAGACCGGCTGTTTGATTAGAACTGTTCGCAAGTACAGTATATTGACTGTCACGGATGACATATCTGTCCTCGTGCGTTTTTCTTCTCAGACGCCTTAGCTTTACTTCTAGAAAGCTTTACGTTCTAGAGCAGTTCTTATGTTTCTTGCAGCTATCTAATAGAGCTTTTGTTTCTCAAGTAAGGTTTATTCCTCCGTTTGGTAGTTCTGACACTACATAAATTCGAATGTAGCTGTTTACGCGCAAGTCTGTTGACTGTTTTGCGTGTTGTATATGCCGCTATTCGGCGTTCGGAAAGACTTGCTGTTTTCTGTGGAAGTTGGCTCATAAATATCAGAACTTTCCTTGGATTAACTTTCCTCGCTTTCCGCCATTATTGAAAAGCTTTCGTGTGACATGCCTGTGACTTATAACAATAGAAGACCACAGCTCTCTTATGATTGGCTGTTTTAAAAGAAACCCGCGAAAGCCTCGGTGGGAGATGATTCTAAAAATAAAAAGATACGGGAAAGGGTTGACTCAGAGGGTCTGTATGGAAGATGGAAGCTCCGGGTAATGGGCTCCTGACCGCGGGGAAATGTAGGGTTCGGAAACTTTAACGTTAATTTTGTCTGAAAAAAAAAAATCTCCACGAGAACATTACACCAGCTTTCCATTAGTGACAAGGAAGTGTTGCTACTTACTGGAAAAATTGAGAAAGCTTATTTAGTTGGTAACTTTCTTTGTTTGCTTGAACGACGAAATTCCCGTCATTTTTCAAGCTGAGAGCCTGGTGCGCAGCCAAAACTCGCGCATGCTTATTAAGTTTTTCCGCTCTGAAGGCTTACCCAAAATCAAAACACAGCATGACCTTGGCCGGGGCTTGAACCCAGGCCACTCGACCCAGAATCCAGGGCCACCGCGCCTCCCGCAACGACTTGCACGTGACAACGAAGTAGATACTCGTACAAGGGACATTTTCAGATAATGAGTTGACGCTCCAAGGGGCATTACCAGTAATCAGGGCAAAGCCGTGAGACAAACGTTTACCTTTATATTTCTGTTCTAATTTCACATTTGGAGACGAAACAGATAGAGTAGACTGAGAAACCCTTTTTCTAGGTTTACCAGAATTTTTGAGCCGATTGAGTGATTATTGTGGGTAATGGAATTTTTTAAAGATCAGAAACGAATTATTTAATCAAGTCTTAGCCGCTCAAGCCACAAAAATAACATCTCTGTCAATCTGATAAATAGGCTTATAAATTGCTCAACCGACTCAAAAGCGCTAGTTAATGTAGAAAAAGGGTTTCTTTGTTTACAGTAAAACTCTCTTCTCGAAAATGAAACTCAGAATGGAAATATGAAGAAAAACGTATATTTTGCCGCTTTGTTTCTTTGAAATCTTGCCCTTGTTACCTATAATGCACTTTATAGCATGAAATAGCTTATTTTTTTTATATAGATCGCCCATCTGAAAGAAATTGTGTGTGTTAATCTCACCTTACTTAACCGCAATTAACTGGATTAACACTTAATTTGGATACAAATTGAAATCGGCTTGCTCACAACATAACGCCGATTGATTAAAAAGATAAAACAAACAGCGGTGATAAACATATTGAAAACTTTCATTTTATAATCTTGACGTTTCGTATGCTAGTCAACATACATTTTCAAAAGAATAACGGTTACAAATTTTTTGAAAAGCTATTTATACTGTATAACGTTGACAAGTATGATGTTAAATGTTCCTTTGAGCTTTTCTATCGTGATCTTGTTAAATTGAATGTTCCATTGACTAGCGAAAATCAAGATCGTCTAAGGAATCAATTGAAGAATATTTCCTACAATTATATTTATTCCTATGACTTTTCTAAACAAAAGAACATCCTCAGCAAGGATGAGTGGAAGGCCCTGAATGATCTACGCAGTGATGACAGCATCATAATTACGAAACCAGACAAAGGAAATGGTATTGTTATTGCTAGCAGACTTGACTATCTTAACAAAATGAAGCAGTTACTCTCTGATAATACCAAATTCAAACCATTGACAAGCAATCCTACTAAAGCTAGAGAAGAGAGCCTTTCATCTTACCTGCGTAAACTACGAAAGGATGGAATAATTGATGACGCAGTTTTCCAGAAGATCTTACCCGGTGGGTCTTCCCCAGGTGTTTTATATGGCCTCCCAAAAGTTCACAAGACTGGATGCCCCTTCCGGCCTATTGTTTCCTCAGTGAACACGTACAATTACAACCTAGCGTCTTACCTTGTTGGAATACTTCAGCCGATTTCCACTAATCAACATACAGTTAAAGATTCATTTCGGTTTGCTGATTGGGCTAAATCTTTTAAACATAATAATGGAATAATGTGCTCTTTCGATGTCTGTTCGTTGTTTACAAATGTGCCACTTGACGAAACAATACAAATTTGTCTAGACAAGCTGTACGCCCTTCCTGATTCGCCAGCAATACCTCGTCCTGTTTTAAAGAAATTGTTAGACTTTGCTACCAAGAAAAGCCACTTTATCTTCGATGGTCAGTATTACGACCAGTTTGATGGTGTTGCCATGGGCTCACCTTTAGGCCCCGTTTTGGCTAACATTTTCATGTGTGACTTTGAAGAAAAATGGCTAACTAACAGTCCCAGATTTCACCCTACACTTTGGCATAGATATGTTGATGACACTTTTTCCATGTTTGACAGCAAAGATGCCGCTAACGAGTTTTTGAAGTACCTCAACAGCCGTCACAATAGCATCAAATTCACTATTGAATTTGAACAAGCAGAAGAGATTCCGTTTTTGGACATTCTTGTGAAACGCTGCCCAAACAACACTTTTGTCACATCTGTTTACCGGAAGAAGACATTTACTGGACTCTATACTAAATGGGACTCATTTACACCGCGCAAATACAAAATCAATCTTATCCGCACGCTAACCTATCGATGCTTCCGTATTTGCTCCACTGCTTCATTGTTACAATCCGCTGTCGAGGATCTCAAAAGGCTTTTGCTGCAAAATGGCTACCCTCAGGGCATCATCACTTTTAATATCAATGATGTCCTGAACAAGAACAAGAATAAGCCAAAAGAACCCGTTGCAACGGTCCCCAAGAAAGATGTTATTATTTTATTACCTTATATAGGTCTCCATAGCAACCTCATTACTAAGCGTCTTAAATCTTGTGTTAATCGTTTCTACTCTTTTGTTAATGTTAAAGTTATTTTTCAAAACACCCGACGCATCAAATCCTTCTTCCCATACAAAGACCGACTCAACCGATCACAATTATCCAAAGTCATTTACAAAGCTAACTGCTGGGACTGCAAAGATTTTTACATTGGGAAAACGAAGCGAAGACTTCACGACCGGAAAACGGAACATTTCAAGGCCCTTTCGAAACACGATCACTCTTCTGCAATTGCTGATCACGTTAAAACAACTGGCCACAACATCAACTGGGACCATTTTGACATTTTGGCATCTGGCAAGACTGACTACCATTGTAAAGTTAAGGAGACCTTGTTTATACAAGAGTTACAGCCAGCTTTGAATGCCAATGTCAGCAGTGAAAAGCTTTTACTCTATTAGAAAGCCTTTTCATTGTCCCTTTACAGACAGTTTCCGTTTGAAACGTCTTAAATTTCTATTAATTGCAGTTGTTTTCTGTCTAGGTTCCAGACCCCCATTTATACAGTATAAATAGCTTTTCAAAAAATTTGTAACCGTTATTCTTTTGAAAATGTATGTTGACTAGCATACGAAACGTCAAGATTATAAAATGAAAGTTTTCAATATGTTTATCACCGCTGTTTGTTTTATCTTTTTAATCAAGAATAAAAAGTACTCAGTCTACACGGTCTGCACGGTCTGCATGGTCTGCATGGTCTGCATGGTCTGCATGGTCTGCATGGTCTGCATGGTCTGCATGGTCTGCATGGTCTGCATGGTCTGCATGGTCTGCATGGTCTGCAGTCTGTAATCTGCATGGTCTGCGTTTTGGGGTGACCCGACCCCGCGCATATGTAGAGCATAAGACTTTTCAGAAGAATTTTTGGCCAAAATCCATACTGTGGGGCCCCCAAACGCGGTCAAATCAGATCAAATATCCCCAGGTGTACCATCAAGTTGAAAATGAGAAATGAGAAGTAGTGTTTTTGTACAAATATAAAAACAAGTGTTTAGGAGTCTTTCAGGGCTTTGCGTATCGAACCCGAACCTCTGCTTCCTAACATCCCTCTTATAACACTACACTACCAGGTTGATCGGCCAATTTTCCGCAAAATTCAATTATGAAACGTGACTTTCTTAAATATCAATGATAGAGTTGCCCCAAACAACAAATGAAAGCTAACCACGAGCAAACCAGGGTAAATATGAAAATAAAGCATTTGGTGAGTGCATTTTAACTCTATCAACAATTATAACCAATTTCTAACTTGTCCAGGCCTCAACTAAAGCAGATATAGCACCGTCCATTCTGAAAGACTTAGCTAATAATAATGGCATCGACCGTTTAAGGCTGGTTTTCACTAGCGACGGAGTCGGAGTCGGAGTCATAAGAGAACTTATAATTATGATCTAGTGAAGGTCAAAAATCGGAGTCGTAAGCGGAGTCATAAGCTCAACGGAATCTAGTCTGCGAGCAGGCTCACTTGTTTGGGTAGGGTATCGCGGGCAAAGGTGCGGGAGCTGCAACCGCGAGCTGGCGAGAAGAATGGGGCGAGGAAAAGTCATTCTTCTCGCCGGCTTCGCCGGTTCTCGGTTCTTTGTCGCCTTTGGCCGTGATACCCTACCCAAACAAGTAAGCCTGCCTGCAGGCTAGACGGAATCGGAGTCGGAAGAATCAGAACGGTTCCATTTCTTCCGATTCCGTTTACGACTTCGTCGCTTATGATCCAATAAAAAGTAGGATGTCGGAGTCGGAAGCAGAAGTGGAAGAACCAGCCAGTCGCAAGGCCCAGATTCTTAGTAAAATTCCCCGAGGTTGGGGAAGGCAATTTAAGGTCAAATGCCCCACATACGCCCGTGGTTTCCCCCTCGGGCTTAACATTAATAGATGCATAGCCAATAGGCCATTTCTGAATTGCCTTTAGCCTCTTTTTCAAACCGAGTCTTGGTGCTCATCCTTTCATATGAAAATGAGTTTTCATTCACATGCAAATTAAACTCCTTTTCATATGAAAGGATGAGCGCCAAGACTCGGTTTGAAAAAGAGGCTAAAGGTAATTCGGAAATGGCCTATTGGAGAAACGTGAGAAGTCTGGGACAAGTTTCTTATATTGATTAGATTGAAAATCTAAACATTTCAACTGAAATGTTACTGATATAGATTGAAAAGCCACCCAGCCAAGTTTAAGAGTTTCCAGCAGAAAATTGTTCCAATGGGAGCCTCGCAAAAGTTGCAAAATTCCATACAAATCCTTATAATTTTGTGGCTTGTCTTCCCAATCCATACAAACTCTCTATTTTAGGTGATATTTGAATAGCTACCATTTTCCTCCTCTAAATACTTCTATTCTTGGTCAAGACTCTCAAATTTAGTTTATCTTTCATTTGAATATCTTAGTTTTTCAAAAAACGGAAAACAACAACATACTCTTGACCAGTCCCCTCACGTTTCTACAATTGTCTATGGGAAAGTGTTTGAATGAACATGACGGCACATGCGGTCAAAAGCGGCTTTCTCTGGTCCGGCTAGCGGAAAACAAAAATATAAAGGTGCCTCCGGTGTTCTTTAGGTAAATGAAATAGCATAATATTTTGCAATGAGTCGGAGTTGTCTATCGAGAGTGACATAGGCATGCGATTCGCAATATGAAGCCTTGACTTGATCTTGCTTTCTTTAAAAACTGTTTCAGATGTAAGGATTTACAGGTTATTAATAGAGTATCTTAGTTTCTTATTTTCGTGATTCAGGAAAACGAAATTTTTATATCCGTGAACGGTGATCGTCCATTTTTTAGGTTCGTGAACTGTGCCAGAGACCCTCCATACGACTCTCCCCGGAGGAAAAACCGAAAAACGCGGTATGGCCCCCGGGTATGGCGATGGCCGAGTAAGGAAGAAGGCGTCCTCTTTTCATACATCCCGCACCATTCTCCTTTAAGCTAAAGTTAGTTCAACCCCTATTAAGATAATCTCACTTAAAAGTATTAAACAAACTTCTCAAAGTTCATCCAGTTGATATAATCATTGTATGTTGATCAGAAAAATGCAATAAAAAATAGGGTCACTGTGTTCGTTTGCACAACATGGATGGCCTTTATAGCAATTTTGCGACAGATGAGGTTGTCAACACTTAACCTCCGTTATCAGAAAAGGGGCACTACAATCGCTTAAATAAATTTTTGCACCTGTTTTAAAGGCTTTGTGTAGTCTTGACTTTTTTACAGGCTGCAAAAGTTACGAAATCTGGCCATCATCTGTTCCACGACCGAGCAAGTAAGGGGTATGGGTCTATTCCCGGTTTGACGTCACTAACAGATTTGCATCGCGTTAAGTCTTTGTAAACATGCGTGCAAAGACGTTTGTGACGTGAAACCGGGAAAAGACCCATACCCCTTACTTGCTCGGTCGTGGAACAAATGATGGCCAGATTTCGTAACTTTTGCGGGCTGTGAAAAAGTCAAGATTTAGTTTAAAAAGGCGCAGTGCAAGTGCATATCGAACAGATGCAAAGATTTATTTAAGAGAATAAAGTACTTTGGGGTTGTGTGCACTTTAAGAATTCTCTGTGTGCGCACATACCCAGCCACTACCTAAAGACATGGTCTTTAACAGCATTAAAATCAAAATATTTGGAAGTAGAATTTCAAAGTTATTTTCAAATCAAGAAAAATGATAGATAACCTTGTGTAGTTTAAATTCATGGAGTAAAAAGTGGGGGTCGCCCTGCTTGTTTAAGAGAAAACGAGCATTTACATCGTTGTAGAACTTACCTGACGTTTAGTATGTGCACGCGCTCACGTGCGCAAATGACGCGGAAATCTATCGCCGCAGAGATGAGTAACGCAATACTAAGGAATCGCCTCAGGTGGCCCGAAACAGTTTTGATTAAATGCAAATTATAACATAGCTAGCAGAGCCACGCAATCAAATTTAGTATACGTAAGCGTGCTTAAAATCCCGATGGTGCACTCTCGCGCTGATGGCGTGAGCAAATCGCTTTGCCAGAAAATTTTTTTTTCGCGCGAGCGGCCATTGTTAGCGTGGGGAAAAATATTCAGATGTTTCGCGACAATAATGGATAGAAACAGAGACTCCACCCACCAGTCCCAAAACAAAGACAATTTCCGACCTTTTCTCTTGGGCTGGAGTTCTTAAATGAGGCAGAAAAAGAGAAAAACAACGGAACAGGAGACTCAGCATCGGCGCCATCACGATTCGCTTCACTGTTCGAGGGTGAAATGCAATTTTGACAGAAAGACACTCTGGTAAAACCAAACAAGTTACAAACTGGTCTGTTTCATCCTTCAAAGGTAAGCTTAAATTTTTCCGTTTTGAAATTGTTAAATATGAAACTCGAGCTTTCAAAAGAAAGATTGAAATAAAACCAATTCCTATTTTGTTTATTTCGCTTACCGCGAACAATCACTTCTGATATTGCTGTCCGTTATTCGCGTCGGGTTTTATGCACAATTCCACCGGCTATGTTATAAAACAATTGGTTCATGCTTTTAGCTGTGCACTATCGAGTTATGGAGCACTTGGGAAGTTTGGAGAGCACTCAAGAAGCTAGAGTTGCCCTCGGCTACGCCTCGGGCAACTCTTACGCTTCTTTCGTGCTCTCCAAACTTCCCGCGTGCTCCATAACTCGATAGTGCACGCTAAAGCATGAACCAATTGTTAAATAGCCTTGTCGGAACATGCCAATTTCTCGAGAACCACTCATTAGAATTTCGAGAAATTTGGCACGAAAATACTTTAGGAAATAAGTGGAGTATTCAAAAGAACTGAACTTTGGCAGAGGAAATTTTAGATATCCCAATAAGCCTACCACAAGGGATGATTAAAGATCTCTCTGTTAAATTATTAAAATAACACAAGAAAAAATGAGTGTTTACCGTTGTTGCCATGGCAATAACACATACGTCAGCTTACCCATCAGAAAACCAAAGTTTTGTTGTTAACTTGCTTGCAGCCACTTTTGGTGAGCAAAGGATCAAGGGTTTTAAAACAAAGGTGAATGAAACACAGGTATCAAAAACTGTTCGTAAAAGGGATTGGTCGCTTCGTAGAGGTATACCAAATAGTCATACCGTAGAACCCCTATTAAGCGGACACCTGCTCTATTAGGCTGCCAGTAATCAAAGTCTTGAAGGGGGCTTTTCTTTTGTGTTTACCTCTATCAAGTGACCACCCCATTTTAAGCGACCAATATTCATTTTCCTAAGGCGACCGTTTAACAAGAGATAAACTGTATTTTCTACCTCGAGAGCATAGAAGACACCAGGAATAGAATTGTGAGAACCTACATTAATTGTTAACAATTATTGAAGGCCTCTGCAGGGCCGTACCTAGGATTTTTTGTCTGCGGGGGCAAACTCCACAAACCTTCACAGGGATCTCCCGTATACAGACAGGGTTTCTAGTCGGACTGCCCCCCGCTATGTACGGCCCTGCTCTGTGGATAACACCCTCCTTAATCTGCAGAATTCTTCATATCCTACGAAAGCCAAATTCAATAATTGCTTTATCTCATTCAAAATATTTCCCCGTTATTAAGGGCTTTTCGCCATTTCGGTCTTTGTTTTTTCGCTCACGAAAAAAAAATAACACAATCTTGTCCCCCAGCTTTTCTCAGTCAACTGTTTAATAATCTGCAGCGGGTTGCACTTTTGACGTCATTGGTTCAATATGACAAAGATTCTTTTCAAATTTGATCAACAGCAGCTGGTTATGGTGAAATATGCGTGTGGTTTTAACCAATCAGAACCGGGGAAATATTTTGAATGAACAATAATTAACAATTATTGGTCGAGGTTGAGCAAATTATCGTGAGTTGTCAGTGGCGAGCAGATGAATTATTTGCGGAAGCCGAAGGCTGAGGCAAATGATTGATCTGCGAGACACTGACAAATCACGATATTTTGCGATAACCGAGTTCAATAATTGTTTTATCATTAGATCACCAAGTTTGTTTTCAGATTTTAATCACTTCCTGGCAGCTCAGGGAAGCGATCTGCCATTTTTGTCGCGAGAGCGTTTCCAATTACGCATGAGCAGAATATTATTTGCAGCAAAACACGTTTAAACGGTACTACGCATAAGGAGACCATTATTTGTAGGCAGTTATTTGCAGGTCACGTGGTGGGCTCTCGGCCAATGGAAAGGAAGAAAACAATGCATCGAACGATAATAAGAATTAGTATCACCCAACTAGTGGACTAATGCAAATCCTGCATTTTAATTGGCTACGCGACTAGATGACTATTAGTAATAGTCCTCGAGTAGCGAAATTCGCATCTTTTTCTCTCGTTTTAGTTTGAACTACATATTTCTTCAACTTGCATTTGGTAACTTTATTATAGCCTTTTCTGTCGACTAGCTGGGTGATACTAAAACAATGAGACCCTTCCCCATCAAGGACCATGGGTCAATAACCCATTCGGTTTCACCTTATGCCTTATGAGCTATTGATCCGTAGCCCACAAGGGCTACGGGTCTACTTGTTAATTATTGGACAAGGTTGAGCAAACTATATGGTGATATGCTAGTGGCCACTGCAAATAAATTGTTTGCCAGAGCCCAAGGCCGAGGCAAATAATTGATCTGCGAGACACTGACATATCAACATATTTTGCCATAACTAAGTTCAATAATTATTTTATCATTCAATGACCAAGATAGTTTTCATCGACAAAAGATTTCAAATCACTCTCTTGCAGCTCAGGGAAGCGATCTACCATTTTTTAAACAAGAGCGTGGTTACAGTTATGCATGAACTGAATTGTATTTACAGCAAAACACATTTAGAAACTATTGCGTATGACAAGACAGAGTATCATTTGATACATTTTCTTTCTTTCTTTCATTGGCTGAAAGCCCCCACATGACTTTGCAAATAATGCTTACAATAATAATAATTGCATTTCAAGCACTACCTATAAAAAATATTATAAAGCGCTTTCAAAATGGTTAAATTTAGACCATATTAAAACAATTATTAATAGCTAATTACAACAAAAGTATAAAAACACACATAGACAAATTGTAAGCTAGCTGAAGAGGTGTCTTGAACTTTGATTTTAAAGAAACAGCAACATTATGAACAGGATCGTATTTCCAACTACCAGTTAGTTCCGAGAAATGGCCTAGAAATGGCTAAGCCGATCAACAAAGGTATTGTAATTAGTTCTTGAAAGCTTAAGAGGCCCTGATCACGTATTGTAGGTGATTAGCTGTAATAGAGGTGGGCATGTAGAACGTCTTTAATGTATTGTGGGCCTTGTAAGCCTCATTTTTTGGAATCGTTTGATTAACAGACAGTTATAAAATCAACCATGAGCCAGACATCGGAAATGCATGCCTCGACATGCATTTAGAACATGACTTATGAATTCTGTTATCCTGTATACTCAACATGAGAGATTTTAGTGGCCTGCCTAATTGTGCTCATTCAGTTGCCCTTGAAACATAAATTATATAAAATGTTGTCGAGTTTTCTATGTTCCAGGAACCTGGCTTCTATAATTATTTTAATTAGAGTCAATAAAAAAAAACACAACATTCCTTCAGACTCATTTGCTCTCATTAATACCAAACTTGTAGGGGTGTGTCAAGACTAACACTAAGGTTGACTAGTGGGAAAAAGAGTCATATTGCACCTTAAAATGATAGTGAGCGCTACAGCGGCACTTCAATCTCAATATGTTCATCGTAAATGTTGGATGACCACATGCTTCACTAAAATTCCTGCTGCCAGATCCAACATGTCAGACTTTTCACTTGGCTTGAATTTTCCTCGTCAGAGAAGAGCATCACCAAATTTCTCCCTTGCCATCAAGAGTTCGACTGACTCCCGGAGGTCTCTCTTGGCTTTAAGCGTGGTATGCTGCTTCTGTTTTAAAGGCTGGCTCTTCACTTGTCCTTCCTTCATGTTGCCTGCAGTTTGATGACTGACTAAAGGACTTCTTAGCTTACAGGAATATGGCTTCCTCTTCTGTGGCGAGTTCGTTCATGTTCCTTGCAGTGTGCTAACTGGCTAACGGACTTGTTTACAATGCTTGCATGTGGTACGGCTTATCTTCCTGTGTGAGTTCGTTCATGTTTTTATCAAGGATGATGGGTCACTAAAGGAGATTTTTACATACTTGCATGCTATGGGCGGCTCTCGCTGTTGAAAATTCCGTTTCATGTCGCTTGCAAAATGTGATGAGCAGTAAAAAGACTTTTTACAATGCTTGCAATGTAGTACGGCTTCTCTTCCCGTGTGAAAGTTCCGTTCATGTCGCTTGCCAGCAGATTATTGAGTTGCTAAGAGGACTTTTACCCACAATGGCTTGGCATGTATACGAGCTTCTCTCCTGTGTGAGTTCGTTCGTGTCGCCTGCAGGTGTGGCTGACCGACAAAAGGACTTTTTGCAATGCTTGCATGTATACGGCTTCTCTCCTGTGTGAGTTTGTTCATGTTGCTTGCAAACTGATGACCGAGTAAAGGATTTTTTACAATGCTTGCATGTGTATGGCTTCTCTCCTGTGTGTGTTCGTTCATGTCGCTTGCAAGTTGTTGACCGACTAAAGGACTTTTCACAATGCTTGCACGTGTATGGTTTCTCTCCTGTATGAGTTCGTTCATGCCGCTTGCAATGTGATGAGTAAGAAAAGGACTTTTTGCAATGCTTGCATACATAGGGCCTCTCTCCTGTGTGAGTTCGTTCATGCCGCTTGCAATGTGATAAGCAGGTAAAGGACCTTTCACAATGCTTGCATGCATATGGCTTCTCTCCTGTGTGAGTGCGTTCATGTTGCTTGCAAGTTGATGAGTAGGTAAAGGATCTTTTACAATGCTTGCATGTATATGGCTTCTCTCCTGTGTGAGTTCGCTCATGTTTCTTGCAGTCTGATGAGTATTTAAAGGACCTTTTACAATGCTTGCATGCATACCGCTTCTCTCCTGTGTGAGTTTGTGTCACTAAAGGACATTTTACAATGCTGGCATTTACTTTTATATGGCTTCTCTCCTGTGTTTCATTCATGTTTCTTGTAATGTGATGAGTAGCTAAAGGACTTTTTACACTACTTGCATGTATACGGCTTCTCTCCTGTGTGAGTTCGTTCATGTCACTTGCAACCTGATGAGTTGCTAAAGGACTTTTTACAATGCTTGCAATGGCATAGCCGGCTCTCTCCTCGTGTCGTTTCGTGTTGCCTGCAGTTGGTGACTGACTGAAGGACATCTTACAATGCTGGCATGTATATGCTTCTCTCCGGTGTGAGTCCGATCGTGTTGCACTGCAGTGTGCTGCAGTGAGCTGAAGGAACTTTTTTACACCGCCTTGCCATGGTTATACGGTCTTCTCTCCTGTGTGAGTTCGTTTCGTGTGCACTTGCAGTGCTGCTGAGCTCGACTAAAGGACTTTTTGCCAATACTGGCATTGCTATACGGCCTTCTCTCCTGTGTGAGTTCGGTCATTTGCTGGCAGTGTGATAAACTGCCTAAAGGACTTTTGCAATACATGCGTGCATGTATACGGCTTCTCTCTCCTGTGTGAGATTCGATTCATGTTGCCTGGGCAGTGTGATCAGACTGGACCTAAAGGACTTTTGCACATACTTTGCCATGTATATGGCTTCTCTCCTGTGTGAGTTCTTCATGTTTCTTACAATTTGATAGTAGCTAAAGCTCTTTTCACAGTACTGCATGTATATGACCTTCATTCCTGTGAGTTCTTGCTCTATGCAGTATGTTTAATTGGTTAAAAACTTGCACAATGCTTACATTCATCTGCCAAAAAAGGAAATATCTACTATTACCAATTAGGGACGGGCTAAGACACTTAGGGGTGAAAGATAAGTGGAAATCTTTGTCATTACTGTCTTTGAAGTTTTTATAATGTAAATAAATAACTGAAATAGGAATATGTGCCATTTGTCATTAATTGTTATTTATGCTGTAGGTTTTCGCTTGATTTAAAAGCCCCATTTGTGAGAAGTAGTATGATATGTATAGTATTTAGAGGCAATTGCTGTAAGGGAATGTTCTTCATCGACAACGTTTGTGGAATCTTTAGTA
>JAHPZR010034123.1:0-20238 GCA_019787425.1 Platygyra sinensis | reverse complement strand
TGGTTGCGTTACACTCTACTCTTAGTTAAATAGTGGAATAGTGACATTAATAGCGCAATTAAAATATCAATCAGGGGCCTCAAATGTTCAAAACAAATGTGTGTGTACAGAACTATCCTTGCATCTCATGAGCATAATATTATTTGCAGAGAAACACATATACATTTTATGAATGCATCATCTGACCAATATATTTAGGCCGTTATGTACAGGTCATGTAGTGGGCTCTTGGTCAGCGAAAAGGAAGACAAAAATACATTGAATGATAATTAAAATTCAGTCACCAAATTGCCAACTCATGTGTTGTGTGGGATTAAATTATAGTCACTATTTAACTGTAACAGAGTTTTTTTGTTTACACTGGGTCACACTGGTGGGATTATTTATAATAAATTATTTTGTCACTCAAGGCAGATCAATGTCAGTATCTGGGCAACTGCGCACCTACCCCTCCCCTAACCCAACATGTTATAATAAGTTAGTGTTACTGATGGGTTAGGGGAGGGGTATGTGCACATTAGTCCTGATGCTGATACTGATCCCTCAAAGCTATGCATGAAGCAAAATTCTAGGGAGCCCAGAAGTCAAGCTTGGTAGCTTGAACAAATAAAAAATCAAAAATTTATGGATTAATTATAATTATCTGATAACATTATTAATTAATATGTGATGACCGATTGCATTGTTTCTAGGGCATTATTTTAATCCAATTTTCAGATGCCAAAGATAAAAGGTTCATGTAATTTTTTGTAATACTGGTGTTAAAAGTCCTCAACGAAAGACAAAATTTACACTTTTTATCAGTTTAAATGGTTGATATATGTAGAAAACTTAATTCTTTTTTCCCTCTTTTCCCTCTGTGCTTCTAATAATTTAGTTCACATTCTCCTTCCATTAGGCACTTTTTATCCACATTAAACAAACCACAAGAACTGACAAGACTTTTTGTTGATGATATATGAATTACACAAGGAAGCTGCTGTCCGCATCACGGCATGCCAGTGTGAAACATACGTATAGAACCGAGCCATTTAAAGACCAATGTTTTGACTTCAAAGATGAATTATGAGATGAATTCTTCACAGATGAATTCTGAATTAAGCCATTTTGCCTTGTGAACTTCAATACCACACAAGAAATCAAAAAGGGAAAGGCAAATTATTGTGAGACTGTTTCCATTTCTAAGTTAAATCTCAAAGAGTAGGTTGCCTGCCCATGCGACTGCATCTGTTTCTGATGTTGTCTGAAGATGAAAGCTGGTCCCCTAAGATGACTGGGTGCTGCTAGAGCACCTCCTTGGTCAATGGACCAGTCAGTCTTTTCAGTAGAGTTGAAAATCCATTGTTTAAAGTGGTACTATGAAGAAAATCGTATCTTTCCTATCTAAGCGATTTTAAGACATAAACAGGTAGTCTGTACGAGAAGAAAAATGCTGTTTAGTATTTTGAAATATCTCTTTTCATTCCAGAGATATTTAGGTTTTTAAAATATGCAAATTAATTTTTTTATTAGGCAGGTGATGATGTCATACACTTAACCAAATTTTGATCAAATATGATGGGAAAAAATGTCTGGGCCAATTTTTATCAGAAACTTTGATTCTTTGCAGTAACAATTTTAATGTGCTCCACAATATGAGCTTAACAGTTTTGTTACTATGGCAACATACTGGGTTCCAGACCTCTTCAATATGAAAGGCTTTTCTGGCCATTTTTAGATTTCCTTTTTGTTATTTGCTAATGGTGCCTCATATGCATGATCCACCAAGCATATAAATATGTTAGTGAATTGAAAAGACTGCATAGCACCTATTGATCCAGAGATATGAAGCAGTTTACGT
Source organism: Platygyra sinensis (assembly GCA_019787425.1). Taxonomy (NCBI): domain Eukaryota; kingdom Metazoa; phylum Cnidaria; class Anthozoa; order Scleractinia; family Merulinidae; genus Platygyra; species Platygyra sinensis. The sequence continues at coordinate 18,398 of JAHPZR010034123.1, read as the reverse complement.
GTCAAAAAATTATTGTGTGTGCAGTGGTAATCACTGCACTTTAGCTTTCAATTATTGGTTAATAAAATGATATTATTGAATCTCATTATATTGTAACTATTCAAATGTCGCACACCCTGGTCAACTTGCACACCTAATGTTATGTTGCACACCCAAGATTATGTTCTTAGCCTAAGAAAATGTAATTTTGCACAGCTACTGTTATACTGCACACCCAAAGTCAACTTGCATACCTGAAAGAATGTTTTAATGTTATTTTGCACAGCTAATGTTGTCTTAACCAATGTCGAGACAACTCCTGGTTTTAACCGTTGACCAGCACTGAACAATCATCAGACATTTTATGGGAGCTTACATGGAATACTAGACTTGAGCAGAGAGAATGAAACTCGCTTTGATGGAGCTCTAAACCTCATTAACCTAGCGGTTGCAATTTTGTGCAGGGAATCTTAGGGCTAAACTTCAGAATACCTGTCCACGACTCTTGTGACAATAATCTCCTGCTCCTGTAGTCACGCAGTCACTTAATTAATGAAGTCTATTTTTTAGTTAAACGACTGCTACTGCAGTGTCACAGTGCCATAGTTGATATAATTAAGTCTAACCCAGCCACGGTTGTGTGACATAAATGTTCTGCATATGGAAACGAGAAAAATACTAAAGAAGCATGCTCCCGCGGTCCTGCCATCCGTGGGACATCTCCCGAAGTAGTCTTCTGCTGCTTCTGCAATCCTGCAATGTTTTTGAGCTTAGCATTTCCTATAAAGGATAAGGTAGTTCTTCCTTCATTGATTAAAGCTTACTAAAGATTCCACAAACTTTGTCGAATGCGAACATACCTTACAGGCCAATTGGCTCTAAATACATACATATCATACATACTTCTCAACAAATTGGGGCTTCTTAAATCAAGCGAAAGACCTACAGCATAAATAACAATTAATGACTAATGGCACATATTCCTATTTCAGTTATTTATTTACATTATAAAACTTCAAAGACAGTAATGACAAAGATTTCCACTTATCTTTCACCCTAATGTGTTCATTAGCCCGTCCCTAATTGGTAACGTAGATTTTCCTTTTTTTGCAGATGAATGTAAGCATTGTGGCAAGTTTTTTAACCAATTAACATACTGCATAGAGCAAGAAACTCACACAGGAATGAAGTCATATACATGCAAGTACTGTGAAAAGAGCTTTAGCTACTTATCAAATTGTAAGAAACATGAACGAACTCACACAGGAGAGAAGCCATATACATGCAAGTATTGTAAAAAGTCCTTTAGTCAGTCAGCACACTGCAGGCAACATGAACGAACTCACACAGGAGAGAAGCCGTATACATGCAAGCATTGTAAAAAGTCCTTTAGTCAGTTATCACACTGCAGGCAACATGACCGAACTCACACAGGAGAGAAGCCATATACATGCAAGTATTGTAAAAAGTCCTTTAGTCAGTCAGCACACTGCAGGCAACACGAACGAACTCACACAGGAGAAAAGCCGTATACATGCAAGCATTGTAAAAAGTCCTTCAGTCAGTCAGCACACTGCAGGCAACACGAACGAACTCACACAGGAGAGAAGCCATATACATGCCAGCATTGTAAGAAGTCCTTCAGTCAGTCAGCACACTGCAGGCAACACGAACGAACTCACACAGGAGAGAAGCCGTATACATGCAAGCATTGTAAAAAGTCTTTTAGCTACTCATCAGATTGCAAGCAGCATGAACAAACTCACACAGGAGAGAAGCCGTATAAATGCAAGCATTGTAAAAGTCCTTTAACCACTCATCAGCTTGGAAGCGACATGAACGAACTCACATGGGAGAGAAGCTGTATTCATGCAAGCATTGTAAAAAGTCTTTTTACTGCTCATCACATTGCAAGCGACATGAACGAATTCACACAGGAGAGACGCCATATGCATGCAAGCATTGTAAAAAGTCCTTTAGTGACCCATCATCCTGGAAGAAACATGAACGAACTCACACAGGAGAGAAGCCGTACACATGCAAGCATTGTGAAAAGTCCTTTAGTCAGTCAGCACACTGCAGGCAACACGAACGAACTCACACAGGAGAGAAGCCGTATACATGCAAGCATTGTAAAAAGTCCTTTAACCACTCATCATCTTGGAAGCGACATGAACGAACTCACACAGGAGAGAAGCCGTATACATGCAAGCATTGTAAAAAGTCCTTTAGTCAGTCAGCACACTGCAGGCAACACGAACGAACTCACACAGGAGAGAAGCCGTATACATGCAAGCATTGTAAAAAGTCCTTTAACCACTCATCAGCTTGGAAGCGACATGAACGAACTCACACAGGAGAGAAGCCATATACATGCAAGCATTGTAAAAAGTCCTTTAGTCGGTCAGCACACTGCAGGCAACACGAACGAACTCACACAGGAGAGAAGCCGTATACATGCAAGCATTGTAAAAAGTCCTTTAGTCGGTCAGCACACTGCAGGCGACACGAACGAACTCACACAGGAGAGAAGCCGTATACATGCAAGCATTGTAAAAAGTCCTTTAACCACTCATCAGCTTGGAAGCGACATGAACGAACTCACACGGGAGAGAAGCTGTACTCATGCAAGCATTGTAAAAAGTCTTTTTACTGCTCATCACATTGCAAGCGACATGAACGAATTCACACAGGAGAGACGCCATATGCATGCAAGTATTGTAAAAAGTCCTTTAGTGACCCATCATCCTGGAAGAAACATGAACGAACTCACACAGGAGATAAGCCGTACACATGCAAGCATTGTAAAAAGTCCGTTAGCCAGTTAGCACACTGCAAGGAACATGAACGAACTCGCACAGGAGAGAAGCCATATTCCTGTAAGCATTGTAAGAAGTCCTTTAGTCAGTCATCAAACTGCAGGCAACATGAAGGAAGACATGGAAGAGCCAGCTCTTTAAAACAGAAGCAGCATTACCACCGCTTAAAGCCAAGAAGAGACCTCCAGGAGTCAGCTCGAACTCTGATGGCAAGGAGAAATCTTGTGTGCTGTCTTCTCTGACTGAGGAAAATTCAAGCCAAGTTGAAAGTCTGACATGTTGGATTTGTCAGAAGGAATTTAGTAGTGAAGCATGTGTCATCCAACATTACGATGAACATATGAGATTGAAGTGACGCTTGTAGGTCACTATCATTTTAAGGTGCAAATATGCCTCTTTTTCCCACTAGTCAACTTAAGTGTTAGTATTGAACACACCCCTACAAGTTTGGTATAATGAGAGCAAGTCAGTTCTGCAGGAATGTTGTTGTTTTTTTTTATTAACTCTTAATTAAAATAATTATAGAAGCCAGGTTCCTGGAAATAGAAACACTCACAACATTTTATATATTTATGTTTCAAGGGCAACTGAATGAGCCATTAGAAGGCCACTAAAATTTCTCATGTTGATGTAGACAGGATAACAGATATTCATAAGATCATGTTCTAAATGCTGTCGAGGCATGCATTTCCGATGTCTGCTCATGGTTGATTTATAACTGTCTGTTAATCAACGATTCCAAAACTGAGGCTTACAAGGCCCACAAATACATTAAAGGACTTTCTATGTGCCCACTCTATTACAGCTAATCACCTACAATACTGTGATCAGGGCCTCTTAAGCTTTCAAGAACTAATTACAAGACCATTGTTGATCGTGTCTTAGCCCATTCTAGGCCATTTCTCGGGAACTAACTGGTAGTTGAAATACGATCATGTTCAAATGTTGCTGTTTTCTTTAAAATCAAAGTTCAAGACACCTCTTCAAGCTAGCTTACAATTTGTTTTTATGTGGTTTTTTAATATTTTGTTGTTAATTAGCTATTAATAATTGTTTTAATATGGTCTAAATTTAACCATTTTGAAAAGCGCTTTATAATATTTTTTATAGTGTTAGTGCTATAGAAATGCAATTATTATTATTGTAAGCATTATTTGCAAGTCAGGTGGTGGGCTTTCAGCCAATGAAAGAAAGAAAGAAATGTATCAAATGATAACCTGGTCTTGTCATATGCAATAGTTTCTAAATGTGTTTTGCTGTAAATACAATTCAGTTCATGCATAACTGTAACCACGCTCTTGTTTAAAAAATAGGTAGTCGAGGACTACATGTAGCTACTTCTGTAGGAAGGAAATAAAAAAAAGAGAGAGAAAGAAAGGAAACTGCAATGGAAAACAACTTATTGTTTGGTCTGTTGACCAATTAAAAAATTATAGGCCTCTGAGAGGACATGAGGTTACTGGTGGGAAATACCGAAGTGCAAAACGAATGAAAGTATACCAGCAGAGTTCTCCATGTTTCGTAGTATTTTCATAGCTGTCTTAATTAGGGAACAGGTAAGACAACCATGAAAAAAACCAGGAAATACAAAAGACAAGATAAGACACCTCTGCTAGCACAGTAATGAAAGTAGGAATAAAAAAAACACTGAAATGTTGTTGAACAAAATGTTTTCGCCATATAGCTAGCGAATGAGTATGACATCAATGATCCAAAACCACAAGATGAAAGCCAACAATTTTATTTTAAACACGTAGTCCAATAGGTCTTGCCTTTGGTAATAACAATTTAAAATAATCTATGGGTATAGATCTATCTGCTAACAGGAAATGGAAGTGTATTTTTCCTAGATAGAGCTCTTCAGTTTCAACATGTGCAAATATGCATCCCTTTAACTTGAAATATAATTGAACATTTGCCACAATATTACTTAGCCAAACAACTTGATCTTTTATGAAAACTAACTTAACAAAACTACTTGATCATCTATGGAAACTAACCTAACATAACAACTTGATCCTCTATGGAAACTAACTTAATTAACATAATAACTTGATCCTTCATGAAAACTAACTTAACCAAACAACGTGATTCTCTTGGAATCTTGTGAGGATATGGTACAAAATTTGTTCAAAATTGACTTTACAGAAAGACATACTGATACACAAGAAATGATGTTACTTCAAGGCTTTATCGCGCGACAAATGTCCAACGGAAGCCGAGAAATTCAATATGCAAAAATGAATTAATTGACTTCGGAGGGCATTAAACGAAACCAAATACAACAGAATTTCCTTTCTTGTACTATTACGGCTGATATTTGAGAAAACAACGGAAAATAAAAGCGAAGAACTCGTGTAAAAATCAATCTAAAAACAAGAAATCAAATTATTTCTTCCCTGTACGAAGGAATTCTATTATTTAATACGGCCAAAGAGGGATGAAAGTTGTGAATCAAAAAGACGAAAACAAGCCAATTATTTAGGGATCAATCGTATCTTAATGTGTTATTAGTGCCCATTTATTTCTTTTCTCGTTTGTCTTGTAGTAGCTGAATAAAGACTCCAAAATATATTTGAATAAAGCGAATAAAAAAAATAAACAAACCGCCTGATGGTCGCCGTGAAATCCAGCGTGGAAGGTACTGTTCACTTTTAAAACCTAAAATTCCCAAACACAGGGGACCAAATGAAAGAAATCAGAAGAAAAGTTCAATAACAATAATTTTTCATTCAAGCTAGGGCGAAGAAACCTAGTTAAAAGCAAACAAATATTCCAAAATTTTGCAGACATGCTTCACTGCATGCATGTGCAAATTTATTCTTCACGCTAAAACAAGAGCACTGAGCTTCTTGCTGAATTGCTGTTATTTTAAAGCTCGTATAAGAGTTCGCCAGATGATGTACGTGGACCAATTCGAGGTGTTTCGCTGCCCAAATCGCTCCATCATGGCGAAGTCAAACATCTCGGTTCAGCGTTGGTTTTTCTGGTGGAAATTCTGAGCAGACCGTCAAACAACTTAGAGAAGTCTTTTCTAGAAAACACCGTGCACATTGCTTGAAAGCTGTGCCTGGTTACTGGTGCAAAATAGCAAAACATTGTAAACAAATCCTCTCACCTGTAATCGCCAACTGTTCAATGACTCCATGCACACTGCTCCACATGGAAAGAAAGCAACGTCAATGGAACGTTTCACTCGATAAGTAGTCGATCGTTCACGAGCGCGGACGAAAATGGATCGGGTAACATCGAGATTGGCCTCCGCTATCGTCGGCGTGGAAGCGTTTCGTCGAGTTTGGGATCGTATAAAACCGATAATCCGAGATAAATCGATAAATGTTCCCAACACAATCCGAAGATTGGACCACTCACGGACTTACACACTCGATAACATAGTAGCTATTTCTCTTCTACGAAGAGAAGTAGCTACAAAAATGGTATATCGCTTCCCTGAGCTGCAAGAGAGTGATTTGAAATCTTTTGTCGATGGAAAACTATCTTGGTCATTGAATGATAAAATAATTATTGAATTAGGTTATGGCAAAATATGTTGATATGTCAGTGTGTCGCAGATCAATTATTTGCCTCGGCCTTGGGCTCTGGCAAACAATTTATTTGCAGTGGCCACTAGCATATCACCCATATAGTTTGCTCAACCTTGTCCAATAATTAACAAGTAGACCCGTAGCCCTTGTGGGCTACGGATCAATAGCCCATAAGGTGAAACCGAATGGGTTATTGACCCATGGTCCTTGATGGGGAAGGGTCTCATTGTTTTAGTATCACCCAACTAGTCGACAGAAAGGGCTATAATAAAGTTACCAAATGCCAAGTTGAAGAAATATGTAGTTCAAAATAAAACGAGAGAAAAAAAATGCGAATTTCGCTACTCGAGGACTATTACTAATAGTCATCAGGTAGCGTAGCCAATTAAAATGCATGGATTTGCATTAGTCCACTAGTTGGGTGATACTAATTTCTTATTATCATTCGATGCATTGTTTTCTTCCTTTCCATTGGCCGAGGAGCCCACCACGTTGACCCGCAAATAACTGCCTACAAATAATGGTCTCCTTATGCGTAGTACCGTTTAAACGTATTTTGCTGCAAATAATATTCTGCTCATGCGTAATTGGAAAACGCTCTCGAAAACAAAAATGGCAGATCGCTTCCCTGAGCTGCCAGGAAGTGATTAAAATATGAAAACAAAACTTGGTGATCTAATGATAACACAATTATTGAACTCGGTTTATCGCAAAATATCGTGATTTGTCAGTGTCTCGCAGATCAATCATTTGCCTCAGCCTTCGGCTTCCGCCACAATAATTCATCTGCTCGCCTCTGACAACTCACGATAATTTGCTCAACCTCGTCCAATAATTGTTAATTATTGTTCATTCAAAAATATTTCCCCGTTTTCTGATGGTTAAAACCACATGCATATTTCACCATAACCAGCTGCTGTTGATCAAATTTGAAAAGAATCTTTGTCATATTGAACCAATGACGTCAAAAGTGCAACCCGCTGCAGATATTAAAACAGTTGACTGAGAAAAGCTGGGGACAAGATTGTGTTATTTTGGTGAGCGAAAAAACAAAGACCGAAATGGCGAAACGCCTTTAATAATGGGGAAATATTTTGAATGAAATAAAGCAATTATTGAATTCGGCTTTCGTTGGATATGACGAATTCTGCAGATTAAGGAGGGTGTTATCCACAGAGGCCTTCAATATTTGTTAACAAATTAATGTAGGTTCTCATGATTCTATTGCTGAGGGTGTTATCCACAGAGGCCTTCAATATTTGTTAACAATTAATGTAGGTTCTCATGATTCTATTGCTGATGTCTTTCCTATGCACTCGGAGATAGAAAATACAGTTTATTATTATCAACTTTCATACACTGTACGAATTCCGATTCTCTGGTTGGTTTATTTTGTGCCACGTGACACTGGGTTATGACGAAACAACCTCCTTGACGTCACTATCGGGGTGTAATAGCCGTGGTGTAAATTCTATATACACCACTGTCATTACACCATGGCTTCGACTGACTCTAAGTTTGACGATTTTTGTTTGCAGTGTATTCAATTTGAATAATAAAAATGTTAACGCATTCATTGCTCGTGAATTATCGGGATTTTACCTGCACGAGTTCACTAACAATGAACTCGAAATTTTCAATACCGCACTCGGCGGCCTCGTGCGGTATTGAAATTTCTCGTTCATTGTTAGTGAACTCGTGCAGGTAAATCCCGATAATTCACTCGCTGAGTGCGTTAACCTGTAATTAAACGGTCGGCCCTTGGGGGAAATGAATATTGGTAGCTTAAAAGGGGGTGGTCACTTGATAGAGGTAAAAGCAATAGAAAAGCCCTCATCAAGAACTTTGATTACTGGCAGCCTAACAGAGCAGGTGTCCGCTTAACAGGGGTTGCTACTGTATGACTATTGGTATCCTCTACGAAGCGACCAATCCCTTTTACGAACAGTTTTTGATACCTCTGTTTCATTCACCTTTGGTCTCGAGAAATAGGCATGTTCCGACAAGGCTATTTTTGCATTCAATCAAAAACTGTTTCGGGCCGCCTGAGGCGATTAGTATTGCGTTACTCATCTCTGCGCGCAAGATTCCACGTCATTTGCGCACGTGATCGGTGAGCGCGTGCACATACTAAACGTCCAGGTAAGTTCTACAGCGATGTAAATGCTCGTTTCTCTTAAACAAGCAGGGCGACCGTTTAATTACAGGTTAACGCACTCAGCGAGTGAATTATCGGGATTTACCTGCACGAGTTCACTAACAATGAACGAGAAATTTCAATACCGCACGAGGCCGCCGAGTGCGGTATTGAAAATTTCGAGTTCATTGTTAGTGAACTCGTGCAGGTAAATCCCGATAATTCACGAGCAATGATGCGTTAACATTTTTATTATTCAAATTGAATACACTGCAAACAAAAATCGTCAAACTTAGAGTCAGTCGAAGCCATGGTGTAATGACAGTGGTGTATAGAATTTACACCACGGCTATTACACCCCGATAGTGACGTCAAGGAGGTTGTTTCGTCATAACCCAGTGTCACGTGGCACAAAATAAACCAACCAGAGAATCGGAATTCGTACAGTGTATGAAAGTTGAATAATAATAAACTGTATTTTCTATCTCGAGTGCATAGAAAGACATCAGCAATAGAATCATGAGAACCTACATTAATTGTTAACAAATATTGAAGGCCTCTGTGGATAACACCCTCAGCAATAGAATCATGAGAACCTACATTAATTTGTTAACAAATATTGAAGGCCTCTGTGGATAACACCCTCCTTAATCTGCAGAATTCGTCATATCCAACGAAAGCCGAATTCAATAATTGCTTTATTTCATTCAAAATATTTCCCCATTATTAAAGGCGTTTCGCCATTTCGGTCTTTGTTTTTTCGCTCACCAAAAATAACACAATCTTGTCCCCAGCTTTTCTCAGTCAACTGTTTAATAATCTGCAGCGGGTTGCACTTTGACGTCATTGGTTCAATATGACAAAGATTCTTTTCAAATTTGATCAACAGCAGCTGGTTATGGTGAAATATGCATGTGGTTTTAACCAATCAGAAACGGGGAAATATTTTGAATGAACAATAATTAACAATTATTGGACGAGGTTGAGCAAATTATCGTGAGTTGTCAGAGGCGAGCAGATGAATTATTTGCGGAAGCCGAAGGCTGAGGCAAATGATTGATCTGCGAGACACTGACAAATCACGATATTTTGCGATAACCGAGTTCAATAATTGTGTTATCATTAGATCACCAAGTTTGTTTTCATATTTTAATCACTTCCTGGCAGCTCAGGGAAGCGATCTGCCATTTTTGTTTCGAGAGCGTTTCCAATTACGCATGAGCAGAATATTATTTGCAGCAAAATACGTTTAAACGGTACTACGCATAAGGAGACCATTATTTGTAGGCAGTTATTTGCGGGTCACGTGGTGGGCTCTCGGCCAATGGAAAGGAAGAAAACAATGCATCGAATGATAATAAGAATTAGTATCACCCAACTAGTGGACTAATGCAAATCCTGCATTTTAATTGGCTACGCTACCTGATGACTATTAGTAATAGTCCTCGAGTAGCGAAATTCGCATTTTTTTCTCTCGTTTTATTTTGAACTACATATTTCTTCAACTTGCATTTGGTAACTTTATTATAGCCTTTCTGTCGACTAGTTGGGTGATACTAAAACAATGAGACCCTTCCCCATCAAGGACCATGGGTCAATAACCCATTCGGTTTCACCTTATGGGCTATTGATCCGTAGCCCACAAGGGCTACGGGTCTACTTGTTAATTATTGGACAAGGTTGAGCAAACTATATGGTGATATGCTAGTGGCCACTGCAAATAAATTGTTTGCCAGAGCCCAAGGCCGAGGCAAATAATTGATCTGCGACACACTGACATATCAACATATTTTGCCATAACTAAGTTCAATAATTATTTTATCATTCAATGACCAAGATAGTTTTCATCGACAAAAGATTTCAAATCACTCTCTTGCAGCTCAGGGAAGCGATATACCATTTTTGTAGCTACTTCTCTTCGTAGAAGAGAAATAGCTACTATGTTTATCGAGTGTGTAAGTCCGTGAGTGGTCCAATCTTCGGATTGTGTTGGGAACATTTATCGATTTATCTTGGATTATCGGTTTTATACGATCCCAAACTCGACGAAAACGCTTCCACGCCGACGATAGCGGAGGCCAATCTCGATGTTACCCGATCCATTTCGTCCGCGCTCGTGAACGATCGACTACTTATCGAGTGAAACGTTCCATTGACGTTGCTTTCTTTCTATGTGGAGCCGTGTGCATGGAGTCATTGAACAGTTGGCGATTACAGGTGAGAGGATTTGTTTACAGTGTTTTGCTATTTTGCACCAGTAACCAGGCACAGCTTTCAAGCAATGTGCACGTTGTTTTCTAGAAAACGGTTCTGCTCAGAATTTCCACCAGAAAAACCAACGCTGAACCGAGATGTTTGACTTCGCCATGATGGAGCGATTTGGGCAGCGAAACACCTCGAATTGGTCCACGTACATCATCTGGCGAACTCTTATACGAGCTTTGAAATAACAGCAATTCAGCAAAAGCAGTCGGCAAGAACTCGGCTCTTGTTTTAGCGTGAAGAATAAATTTGCACATGCAATGCAGTGAAGCATGTCTGCAAAATTTTGGAATATTTGTTTGCTTTTAACTAGGTTTCTTCGCCCTAGCTTGAATGAAGAATTATTGTTATTGAACTTTTCTTCTGATTTCTTTCATTTGGTCCCCTGTGTTTGGGAATTTTAGGTTTTAAAAGTGAACAGTACCTTCCACGCTGGATTTCACGGCGACCATCAGGCGGTTTGTTTATTTTTTTATTCGCTTTATTCAAATATATTTTGGAGTCTTTATTCAGCTACTACAAGACAAACGAGAAAAGAAATAAATGAAATAATATAAGATACGATTGATCCCTAAATAATTGGCTTGTTTTCGTCTTTTTGATACACAACTTTCATCCCTCTTTGGCCGTATTAAATAATAGAATTCCTTCGTACAGCCGGGAAGAAATAATTTGATTTCTTGTTTTTAGATTGATTTTTACACGAGTTCTTCGCTTTTATTTTCCGTTGTTTTCTCAAAAAATCAGCCATAATAGTACAAGAAAGGAAATTCTGTTGTATTTGGTTTCGTTTAATACCCTCCGAAGTCAATTAATTCATTTTTGCATATTGAATTTCTCGGCTTCCGTTGGACATTAAAGCCTTGAGTAACATCATTTCTTGTGTATCAGTATGTCTTCCTGTAAAGTCAATTTTGAACAAATTTTTTACTATATCCTCACAAGACTCCAAGAGAATCACGTTGTTTGGTTAAGTTAGTTTTCATGAAGGATCAAGTTATTATGTTAATTAAGTTAGTTTCCATAGAGGATCAAGTTGTTATGTTAGGTTAGTTTCCATAGATGATCAAGTAGTTTTGTTAAGTTAGTTTTCATAAAAGATCAAGTTGTTTGGCTAAGTATTATTGTGGCAAATGTTCAATTATATTTCAAGTCAAAGGCATGCATATTTGCACATGTTGAAACTGAAGAGCTCTATCTAGGAAAAATACACTTCCATTTCCTGTTAGCAGATAGATCTATACCCATAGATTATTTTAAATTGTTATTACCAAAGGCAAGACCTATTGGACTACGTGTTTAAATAAAATTGTTGGCTTTCATCTTGTGGTTTTGGATCATTGATGTCATACTCATTCGCTAGCTATATGGCGAAAACATTTTGTTCAACAACATTTCAGTGTTTTTTTTTCCTACTTTCATTACTGTGCTAGCAGAGGTGTCCTATCTTGTCTTTTGTATTTCCTGTTTTTTTCATGGTTGTCTTACCTGTTCCCTAATTAAGACAGCTATGAAAATACTATGAAACATGGAGAACTCTGCTGGTATACTTTCATTCGTTTTGCACTTCGGTATTTCCCACCAGCAACCTCATGTCCTCTCAGAGGCCTATAATTTTTCAATTGGTCAAAAGACCAAACAATAAGTTGCTTTCCATTGCAGTTTCCTGTCTTTCTCTCTCTTTTTTTATTTCCTTCCTACAGAAGTAGCTACATGTAGTCCTCGACTACCTATTTTTTAAACAAGAGCGTGGTTACAGTTATGCATGAACTGAATTGTATTTACAGCAAAACACATTTAGAAACTATTGCATATGACAAGACCAGGTTATCATTTGATACATTTCTTTCTTTCTTTCATTGGCTGAAAGCCCACCACCTGACTTGCAAATAATGCTTACAATAATAATAATTGCATTTCTATAGCACTAACACTATAAAAAATATTATAAAGCGCTTTTCAAAATGGTTAAATTTAGACCATATTAAAACAATTATTAATAGCTAATTAACAACAAAATATTAAAAACACACATAAAAACAAATTGTAAGCTAGCTTGAAGAGGTGTCTTGAACTTTGATTTTAAAGAAAACAGCAACATTTGAACATGATCGTATTTCAACTACCAGTTAGTTCCCGAGAAATGGCCTAGAATGGGCTAAGACACGATCAACAATGGTCTTGTAATTAGTTCTTGAAAGCTTAAAGAGGCCCTGATCACAGTATTGTAGGTGATTAGCTGTAATAGAGTGGGCACATAGAAAGTCTTTAATGTATTTGTGGGCCTTGTAAGCCTCAGTTTTGGAATCGTTGATTAACAGACAGTTATAAATCAACCATGAGCAGACATCGGAAATGCATGCCTCGACAGCATTTAGAACATGATCTTATGAATATCTGTTATCCTGTCTACATCAACATGAGAAATTTTAGTGGCCTTCTAATGGCTCATTCAGTTGCCCTTGAAACATAAATATATAAAATGTTGTGAGTGTTTCTATTTCCAGGAACCTGGCTTCTATAATTATTTTAATTAAGAGTTAATAAAAAAAAACAACAACATTCCTGCAGAACTGACTTGCTCTCATTATACCAAACTTGTAGGGGTGTGTTCAATACTAACACTTAAGTTGACTAGTGGGAAAAAGAGGCATATTTGCACCTTAAAATGATAGTGACCTACAAGCGTCACTTCAATCTCATATGTTCATCGTAATGTTGGATGACACATGCTTCACTACTAAATTCCTTCTGACAAATCCAACATGTCAGACTTTCAACTTGGCTTGAATTTTCCTCAGTCAGAGAAGACAGCACACAAGATTTCTCCTTGCCATCAGAGTTCGAGCTGACTCCTGGAGGTCTCTTCTTGGCTTTAAGCGGTGGTAATGCTGCTTCTGTTTTAAAGAGCTGGCTCTTCCATGTCTTCCTTCATGTTGCCTGCAGTTTGATGACTGACTAAAGGACTTCTTACAATGCTTACAGGAATATGGCTTCTCTCCTGTGCGAGTTCGTTCATGTTCCTTGCAGTGTGCTAACTGGCTAACGGACTTTTTTACAATGCTTGCATGTGTACGGCTTATCTCCTGTGTGAGTTCGTTCATGTTTCTTCCAGGATGATGGGTCACTAAAGGACTTTTTACAATACTTGCATGCATATGGCGTCTCTCCTGTGTGAATTCGTTCATGTCGCTTGCAATGTGATGAGCAGTAAAAAGACTTTTTACAATGCTTGCATGAGTACAGCTTCTCTCCCGTGTGAGTTCGTTCATGTCGCTTCCAAGCTGATGAGTGGTTAAAGGACTTTTTACAATGCTTGCATGTATACGGCTTTCTCTCCTGTGTGAGTTCGTTCGTGTCGCCTGCAGTGTGCTGACCGACTAAAGGACTTTTTACAATGCTTGCATGTATACGGCTTCTCTCCTGTGTGAGTTCGTTCGTGTTGCCTGCAGTGTGCTGACCGACTAAAGGACTTTTTACAATGCTTGCATGTATATGGCTTCTCTCCTGTGTGAGTTCGTTCATGTCGCTTCCAAGCTGATGAGTGGTTAAAGGACTTTTTACAATGCTTGCATGTATACGGCTTCTCTCCTGTGTGAGTTCGTTCGTGTTGCCTGCAGTGTGCTGACTGACTAAAGGACTTTTTACAATGCTTGCATGTATACGGCTTCTCTCCTGTGTGAGTTCGTTCATGTCGCTTCCAAGATGATGAGTGGTTAAAGGACTTTTTACAATGCTTGCATGTATACGGCTTCTCTCCTGTGTGAGTTCGTTCGTGTTGCCTGCAGTGTGCTGACTGACTAAAGGACTTTTCACAATGCTTGCATGTGTACGGCTTCTCTCCTGTGTGAGTTCGTTCATGTTTCTTCCAGGATGATGGGTCACTAAAGGACTTTTTACAATGCTTGCATGCATATGGCGTCTCTCCTGTGTGAATTCGTTCATGTCGCTTGCAATGTGATGAGCAGTAAAAAGACTTTTTACAATGCTTGCATGAATACAGCTTCTCTCCCATGTGAGTTCGTTCATGTCGCTTCCAAGCTGATGAGTGGTTAAAGGACTTTTACAATGCTTGCATTTATACGGCTTCTCTCCTGTGTGAGTTTGTTCATGCTGCTTGCAATCTGATGAGTAGCTAAAAGACTTTTTACAATGCTTGCATGTATACGGCTTCTCTCCTGTGTGAGTTCGTTCGTGTTGCCTGCAGTGTGCTGACTGACTGAAGGACTTCTTACAATGCTGGCATGTATATGGCTTCTCTCCTGTGTGAGTTCGTTCGTGTTGCCTGCAGTGTGCTGACTGACTGAAGGACTTTTTACAATGCTTGCATGTATACGGCTTTTCTCCTGTGTGAGTTCGTTCGTGTTGCCTGCAGTGTGCTGACTGACTAAAGGACTTTTTACAATACTTGCATGTATATGGCTTCTCTCCTGTGTGAGTTCGGTCATGTTGCCTGCAGTGTGATAACTGACTAAAGGACTTTTTACAATGCTTGCATGTATACGGCTTCTCTCCTGTGTGAGTTCGTTCATGTTGCCTGCAGTGTGCTGACTGACTAAAGGACTTTTTACAATACTTGCATGTATATGGCTTCTCTCCTGTGTGAGTTCGTTCATGTTTCTTACAATTTGATAAGTAGCTAAAGCTCTTTTCACAGTACTTGCATGTATATGACTTCATTCCTGTGTGAGTTTCTTGCTCTATGCAGTATGTTAATTGGTTAAAAAACTTGCCACAATGCTTACATTCATCTGCAAAAAAAGGAAAATCTACGTTACCAATTAGGGACGGGCTAATGAACACATTAGGGTGAAAGATAAGTGGAAATCTTTGTCATTACTGTCTTTGAAGTTTTATAATGTAAATAAATAACTGAAATAGGAATATGTGCCATTAGTCATTAATTGTTATTTATGCTGTAGGTCTTTCGCTTGATTTAAGAAGCCCCAATTTGTTGAGAAGTATGTATGATATGTATGTATTTAGAGCCAATTGGCCTGTAAGGTATGTTCGCATTCGACAAAGTTTGTGGAATCTTTAGTAAGCTTTAATCAATGAAGGAAGAACTACCTTATCCTTTATAGGAAATGCTAAGCTCAAAAACATTGCAGGATTGCAGAAGCAGCAGAAGACTACTTCGGGAGATGTCCCACGGATGGCAGGACCGCGGGAGCATGCTTCTTTAGTATTTTTCTCGTTTCCATATGCAGAACATTTATGTCACACAACCGTGGCTGGGTTAGACTTAATTATATCAACTATGGCACTGTGACACTGCAGTAGCAGTCGTTTAACTAAAAAATAGACTTCATTAATTAAGTGACTGCGTGACTACAGGAGCAGGAGATTATTGTCACAAGAGTCGTGGACAGGTATTCTGAAGTTTAGCCCTAAGATTCCCTGCACAAAATTGCAACCGCTAGGTTAATGAGGTTTAGAGCTCCATCAAAGCGAGTTTCATTCTCTCTGCTCAAGTCTAGTATTCCATGTAAGCTCCCATAAAATGTCTGATGATTGTTCAGTGCTGGTCAACGGTTAAAACCAGGAGTTGTCTCGACATTGGTTAAGACAACATTAGCTGTGCAAAATAACATTAAAACATTCTTTCAGGTATGCAAGTTGACTTTGGGTGTGCAGTATAACAGTAGCTGTGCAAAATTACATTTTCTTAGGCTAAGAACATAATCTTGGGTGTGCAACATAACATTAGGTGTGCAAGTTGACCAGGGTGTGCGACATTTGAATAGTTACAATATAATGAGATTCAATAATATCATTTTATTAACCAATAATTGAAAGCTAAAGTGCAGTGATTACCACTGCACACACAATAATTTTTTGACACGTAAACTGCTTCATATCTCTGGATCAATAGGTGCTATGCAGTCTTTTCAATTCACTAACATATTTATATGCTTGGTGGATCATGCATATGAGGCACCATTAGCAAATAACAAAAAGGAAATCTAAAAATGGCCAGAAAAGCCTTTCATATTGAAGAGGTCTGGAACCCAGTATGTTGCCATAGTAACAAAACTGTTAAGCTCATATTGTGGAGCACATTAAAATTGTTACTGCAAAGAATCAAAGTTTCTGATAAAAATTGGCCCAGACATTTTTTCCCATCATATTTGATCAAAATTTGGTTAAGTGTATGACATCATCACCTGCCTAATAAAAAAATTAATTTGCATATTTTAAAAACCTAAATATCTCTGGAATGAAAAGAGATATTTCAAAATACTAAACAGCATTTTTCTTCTCGTACAGACTACCTGTTTATGTCTTAAAATCGCTTAGATAGGAAAGATACGATTTTCTTCATAGTACCACTTTAAACAATGGATTTTCAACTCTACTGAAAAGACTGACTGGTCCATTGACCAAGGAGGTGCTCTAGCAGCACCCAGTCATCTTAGGGGACCAGCTTTCATCTTCAGACAACATCAGAAACAGATGCAGTCGCATGGGCAGGCAACCTACTCTTTGAGATTTAACTTAGAAATGGAAACAGTCTCACAATAATTTGCCTTTCCCTTTTTGATTTCTTGTGTGGTATTGAAGTTCACAAGGCAAAATGGCTTAATTCAGAATTCATCTGTGAAGAATTCATCTCATAATTCATCTTTGAAGTCAAAACATTGGTCTTTAAATGGCTCGGTTCTATACGTATGTTTCACACTGGCATGCCGTGATGCGGACAGCAGCTTCCTTGTGTAATTCATATATCATCAACAAAAAGTCTTGTCAGTTCTTGTGGTTTGTTTAATGTGGATAAAAAGTGCCTAATGGAAGGAGAATGTGAACTAAATTATTAGAAGCACAGAGGGAAAAGAGGGAAAAAAGAATTAAGTTTTCTACATATATCAACCATTTAAACTGATAAAAAGTGTAAATTTTGTCTTTCGTTGAGGACTTTTAACACCAGTATTACAAAAAATTACATGAACCTTTTATCTTTGGCATCTGAAAATTGGATTAAAATAATGCCCTAGAAACAATGCAATCGGTCATCACATATTAATTAATAATGTTATCAGATAATTATAATTAATCCATAAATTTTTGATTTTTTATTTGTTCAAGCTACCAAGCTTGACTTCTGGGCTCCCTAGAATTTTGCTTCATGCATAGCTTTGAGGGATCAGTATCAGCATCAGGACTAATGTGCACATACCCCTCCCCTAACCCATCAGTAACACTAACTTATTATAACATGTTGGGTTAGGGGAGGGGTAGGTGCGCAGTTGCCCAGATACTGACATTGATCTGCCTTGAGTGACAAAATAATTTATTATAAATAATCCCACCAGTGTGACCCAGTGTAAACAAAAAAACTCTGTTACAGTTAAATAGTGACTATAATTTAATCCCACACAACACATGAGTTGGCAATTTGGTGACTGAATTTTAATTATCATTCAATGTATTTTTGTCTTCCTTTTCGCTGACCAAGAGCCCACTACATGACCTGTACATAACGGCCTAAATATATTGGTCAGATGATGCATTCATAAAATGTATATGTGTTTCTCTGCAAATAAATATTATGCTCATGAGATGCAAGGATAGTTCTGTACACACACATTTGTTTTGAACATTTGAGGCCCCTGATTGATATTTTAATTGCGCTATTAATGTCACTATTCCACTATT
>JAHPZR010034122.1:15000-28720 GCA_019787425.1 Platygyra sinensis | reverse complement strand
TTTTTTAAACAAGAGCGTGGTTACAGTTATGCATGAACTGAATTGTATTTACAGCAAAACACATTTAGAAACTATTGCATATGACAAGACCAGGTTATCATTTGATACATTTCTTTCTTTCTTTTCATTGGCTGAAAGCCCACCACCTGACTTGCAAATAATGCTTACAATAATAATAATTGCATTTCTATAGCACTAACACTATAAAAAATATTATAAAGCGCTTTTCAAAATGGTTAAATTTAGACCATATTAAAACAATTATTAATAGCTAATTAACAACAAAATATTAAAAACACACATAAAAACAAATTGTAAGCTAGCTTGAAGAGGTGTCTTGAACTTTGATTTTAAAGAAAACAGCAACATTTGAACATGATCGTATTTCAACTACCAGTTAGTTCCCGAGAAATGGCCTAGAATGGGCTAAGACACGATCAACAATGGTCTTGTAATTAGTTCTTGAAAGCTTAAAGAGGCCCTGATCACAGTATTGTAGGTGATTAGCTGTAATAGAGTGGGCACATAGAAAGTCTTTAATGTATTGTGGGCCTTGTAAGCCTCAGTTTTGGAATCGTTGATTAACAGACAGTTATAAATCAACCATGAGCAGACATCGGAAATGCATGCCTCGACAGCATTTAGAACATGATCTTATGAATATCTGTTATCCTGTCTACATCAACATGAGAAATTTTAGTGGCCTTCTAATGGCTCATTCAGTTGCCCTTGAAACATAAATATATAAAATGTTGTGAGTGTTTCTATTTCCAGGAACCTGGCTTCTATAATTATTTTAATTAAGAGTTAATAAAAAAAAACAACAACATTCCTGCAGAACTGACTTGCTCTCATTATACCAAACTTGTAGGGGTGTGTTCAATACTAACACTTAAGTTGACTAGTGGGAAAAAGAGGCATATTTGCACCTTAAAATGATAGTGACCTACAAGCGTCACTTCAATCTCATATGTTCATCGTAATGTTGGATGACACATGCTTCACTACTAAATTCCTTCTGACAAATCCAACATGTCAGACTTTCAACTTGGCTTGAATTTTCCTCAGTCAGAGAAGACAGCACACAAGATTTCTCCTTGCCATCAAGAGTTCGAGCTGACTCCTGGAGGTCTCTTCTTGGCTTTAAGCGGTGGTAATGCTGCTTCTGTTTTAAAGAGCTGGCTCTTCCATGTCTTCCTTCATGTTGCCTGCAGTTTGATGACTGACTAAAGGACTTCTTACAATGCTTACAGGAATATGGCTTCTCTCCTGTGCGAGTTCGTTCATGTTCCTTGCAGTGTGCTAACTGGCTAACGGACTTTTTACAATGCTTGCATGTGTACGGCTTATCTCCTGTGTGAGTTCGTTCATGTTTCTTCCAGGATGATGGGTCACTAAAGGACTTTTTACAATACTTGCATGCATATGGCGTCTCTCCTGTGTGAATTCGTTCATGTCGCTTGCAATGTGATGAGCAGTAAAAAGACTTTTTACAATGCTTGCATGAGTACAGCTTCTCTCCCGTGTGAGTTCGTTCATGTCGCTTCCAAGCTGATGAGTGGTTAAAGGACTTTTTACAATGCTTGCATGTATACGGCTTCTCTCCTGTGTGAGTTCGTTCGTGTCGCCTGCAGTGTGCTGACCGACTAAAGGACTTTTTACAATGCTTGCATGTATACGGCTTCTCTCCTGT
This sequence comes from Platygyra sinensis, assembly GCA_019787425.1. Classification (NCBI taxonomy): domain Eukaryota; kingdom Metazoa; phylum Cnidaria; class Anthozoa; order Scleractinia; family Merulinidae; genus Platygyra; species Platygyra sinensis. The sequence continues at coordinate 27,027 of JAHPZR010034122.1, read as the reverse complement.
GTGAGTTCGTTCGTGTTGCCTGCAGTGTGCTGACCGACTAAAGGACTTTTTACAATGCTTGCATGTATATGGCTTCTCTCCTGTGTGAGTTCGTTCATGTCGCTTCCAAGCTGATGAGTGGTTAAAGGACTTTTTACAATGCTTGCATGTATACGGCTTCTCTCCTGTGTGAGTTCGTTCGTGTTGCCTGCAGTGTGCTGACTGACTAAAGGACTTTTTACAATGCTTGCATGTATACGGCTTCTCTCCTGTGTGAGTTCGTTCATGTCGCTTCCAAGATGATGAGTGGTTAAAGGACTTTTTACAATGCTTGCATGTATACGGCTTCTCTCCTGTGTGAGTTCGTTCGTGTTGCCTGCAGTGTGCTGACTGACTAAAGGACTTTTCACAATGCTTGCATGTGTACGGCTTCTCTCCTGTGTGAGTTCGTTCATGTTTCTTCCAGGATGATGGGTCACTAAAGGACTTTTTACAATGCTTGCATGCATATGGCGTCTCTCCTGTGTGAATTCGTTCATGTCGCTTGCAATGTGATGAGCAGTAAAAAGACTTTTTACAATGCTTGCATGAATACAGCTTCTCTCCCATGTGAGTTCGTTCATGTCGCTTCCAAGCTGATGAGTGGTTAAAGGACTTTTTACAATGCTTGCATTTATACGGCTTCTCTCCTGTGTGAGTTTGTTCATGCTGCTTGCAATCTGATGAGTAGCTAAAAGACTTTTTACAATGCTTGCATGTATACGGCTTCTCTCCTGTGTGAGTTCGTTCGTGTTGCCTGCAGTGTGCTGACTGACTGAAGGACTTCTTACAATGCTGGCATGTATATGGCTTCTCTCCTGTGTGAGTTCGTTCGTGTTGCCTGCAGTGTGCTGACTGACTGAAGGACTTTTTACAATGCTTGCATGTATACGGCTTTTCTCCTGTGTGAGTTCGTTCGTGTTGCCTGCAGTGTGCTGACTGACTAAAGGACTTTTTACAATACTTGCATGTATATGGCTTCTCTCCTGTGTGAGTTCGGTCATGTTGCCTGCAGTGTGATAACTGACTAAAGGACTTTTTACAATGCTTGCATGTATACGGCTTCTCTCCTGTGTGAGTTCGTTCATGTTGCCTGCAGTGTGCTGACTGACTAAAGGACTTTTTACAATACTTGCATGTATATGGCTTCTCTCCTGTGTGAGTTCGTTCATGTTTCTTACAATTTGATAAGTAGCTAAAGCTCTTTTCACAGTACTTGCATGTATATGACTTCATTCCTGTGTGAGTTTCTTGCTCTATGCAGTATGTTAATTGGTTAAAAAACTTGCCACAATGCTTACATTCATCTGCAAAAAAAGGAAAATCTACGTTACCAATTAGGGACGGGCTAATGAACACATTAGGGTGAAAGATAAGTGGAAATCTTTGTCATTACTGTCTTTGAAGTTTTATAATGTAAATAAATAACTGAAATAGGAATATGTGCCATTAGTCATTAATTGTTATTTATGCTGTAGGTCTTTCGCTTGATTTAAGAAGCCCCAATTTGTTGAGAAGTATGTATGATATGTATGTATTTAGAGCCAATTGGCCTGTAAGGTATGTTCGCATTCGACAAAGTTTGTGGAATCTTTAGTAAGCTTTAATCAATGAAGGAAGAACTACCTTATCCTTTATAGGAAATGCTAAGCTCAAAAACATTGCAGGATTGCAGAAGCAGCAGAAGACTACTTCGGGAGATGTCCCACGGATGGCAGGACCGCGGGAGCATGCTTCTTTAGTATTTTTCTCGTTTCCATATGCAGAACATTTATGTCACACAACCGTGGCTGGGTTAGACTTAATTATATCAACTATGGCACTGTGACACTGCAGTAGCAGTCGTTTAACTAAAAAATAGACTTCATTAATTAAGTGACTGCGTGACTACAGGAGCAGGAGATTATTGTCACAAGAGTCGTGGACAGGTATTCTGAAGTTTAGCCCTAAGATTCCCCTGCACAAAATTGCAACCGCTAGGTTAATGAGGTTTAGAGCTCCATCAAAGCGAGTTTCATTCTCTCTGCTCAAGTCTAGTATTCCATGTAAGCTCCCATAAAATGTCTGATGATTGTTCAGTGCTGGTCAACGGTTAAAACCAGGAGTTGTCTCGACATTGGTTAAGACAACATTAGCTGTGCAAAATAACATTAAAACATTCTTTCAGGTACGCAAGTTGACTTTGGGTGTGCAGTATAACAGTAGCTGTGCAAAATTACATTTTCTTAGGCTAAGAACATAATCTTGGGTGTGCAACATAACATTAGGTGTGCAAGTTGACCAGGGTGTGCGACATTTGAATAGTTACAATATAATGAGATTCAATAATATCATTTTATTAACCAATAATTGAAAGCTAAAGTGCAGTGATTACCACTGCACACACAATAATTTTTTGACAGGTAAACTGCTTCATATCTCTGGATCAATAGGTGCTATGCAGTCTTTTCAATTCACTAACATATTTATATGCTTGGTGGATCATGCATATGAGGCACCATTAGCAAATAACAAAAAGGAAATCTAAAAATGGCCAGAAAAGCCTTTCATATTGAAGAGGTCTGGAACCCAGTATGTTGCCATAGTAACAAAACTGTTAAGCTCATATTGTGGAGCACATTAAAATTGTTACTGCAAAGAATCAAAGTTTCTGATAAAAATTGGCCCGGACATTTTTTCCCATCATATTTGATCAAAATTTGGTTAAGTGTATGACATCATCACCTGCCTAATAAAAAAATTAATTTGCATATTTTAAAAACCTAAATATCTCTGGAATGAAAAGAGATATTTCAAAATACTAAACAGCATTTTTCTTCTCGTACAGACTACCTGTTTGTCTTAAAATCGCTTAGATAGGAAAGATACGATTTTCTTCATAGTACCACTTTAAACAATGGATTTTCAACTCTACTGAAAAGACTGACTGGTCCATTGACCAAGGAGGTGCTCTAGCAGCACCCAGTCATCTTAGGGGACCAGCTTTCATCTTCAGACAACATCAGAAACAGATGCAGTCGCATGGGCAGGCAACCTACTCTTTGAGATTTAACTTAGAAATGGAAACAGTCTCACAATAATTTGCCTTTCCCTTTTTGATTTCTTGTGTTGTATTGAAGTTCACAAGGCAAAATGGCTTAATTCAGAATTCATCTGTGAAGAATTCATCTCATAATTCATCTTTGAAGTCAAAACATTGGTCTTTAAATGGCTCGGTTCTATACGTATGTTTCACACTGGCATGCCGTGATGCGGACAGCAGCTTCCTTGTGTAATTCATATATCATCAACAAAAAGTCTTGTCAGTTCTTGTGGTTTGTTTAATGTGGATAAAAAGTGCCTAATGGAAGGAGAATGTGAACTAAATTATTAGAAGCACAGAGGGAAAAGAGGGAAAAAAGAATTAAGTTTTCTACATATATCAACCATTTAAACTGATAAAAAGTGTAAATTTTGTCTTTCGTTGAGGACTTTTAACACCAGTATTACAAAAAATTACATGGAACCTTTTATCTTTGGCATCTGAAAATTGGATTAAAATAATGCCCTAGAAACAATGCAATCGGTCATCACATATTAATTAATAATGTTATCAGATAATTATAATTAATCCATAAATTTTTGATTTTTTATTTGTTCAAGCTACCGAGCTTGACTTCTGGGCTCCCTAGAATTTTGCTTCATGCATAGCCTTGAGGGATCAGTATCAGCATCAGGACTAATGTGCACATACCCCTCCCCTAACCCATCAGTAACACTAACTTATTATAACATGTTGGGTTAGGGGAGGGGTAGGTGCGCAGTTGCCCAGATACTGACATTGATCTGCCTTGAGTGACAAAATAATTTATTATAAATAATCCCACCAGTGTGACCCAGTGTAAACAAAAAAACTCTGTTACAGTTAAATAGTGACTATAATTTAATCCCACACAACACATGAGTTGGCAATTTGGTGACTGAATTTTAATTATCATTCAATGTATTTTTGTCTTCCTTTTCGCTGACCAAGAGCCCACTACATGACCTGTACATAACGGCCTAAATATATTGGTCAGACGATGCATTCATAAAATGTATATGTGTTTCTCTGCAAATAATATTATGCTCATGAGATGCAAGGATAGTTCTGTACACACACATTTGTTTTGAACATTTGAGGCCCCTGATTGATATTTTAATTGCGCTATTAATGTCACTATTCCACTATTTAACTAAGAGTAGAGTGTAACGCAACCAGGTAAGGTAACAACAACAAATAATCAAAAACAACTTGGCGTAATTGAGGGGACACAGCCCTGTGGCAGGGTGAATGAGACTTTGTGATTGGTGCACAAGGCTGTGCTCTAATACAATTCTAGGGAGCCCTTCAGGTACTCAGCCTTGTAAGCTAGAGTGCCAGAAGTCAAGCTTGGTCACCCAACCGAAAAAATACTCAAAATCTAATTAATTGATTAATTAATTATAATTAACTTATAACATTATTAATAATATATGATAACCAATTGACCCTCATATAACAATGTCTCGGATTGTTTTTAGGACATTTATTTGTCCTATTTACAAATGCCAAAGATAAAAGATTTATGTGTAAGGTTTTGTAAATACTGTTATCAAAAGTCCACAATTTACATGTTTTTTTGACTTAAAATGGTTGATATATGTAGAGAAATTAAGTCCTCTTTCCCTCTTTGCCCTCTAGGCTTCTGATAATTTAGTTCACATTCTCCTTCAATTAGGGACTTTTCATGCACATTATACAAACCACAAGAACTAAGTAGACTTAAAACAAAGCATACAAGGAAACTGCTGTCAGTATCAATGCAAGCCAGTGTTGAACTTGCACATCAAACCAAGCAATTGAAAGACAGATGTTTTGACTTCACAGATGGATTTAAACATTCCGAATTGAGCCATTTTGCCTTGTAAACTTCACAGCAACACAAGATTTCAATAAAAAAAGGGACGACGTAAGCTGGTCACCTGAAGTGACTACGGGCTTCTAGAACACAGCCTCGGGTTCACAAACTAAAAACCTCACTTATTCCCCCACTCATGTGGGAATAGAACAAGAGTATTGGCAGATCAAGGCAAGGACATAAGATGGCAAGACACAAAATATGCCAAAGCTTGGGGGAAGTCACTACACAGACTTAACCAAACCACAAGGAGTGAATCCAATTTATTGGCAAATAACAAATAAAAAGTCCTTCTCCCAGGGAGGGAGGGTGGAAAATTTTAAAGCAAAATTGTTACAAACTGTGTACTCTCCTGCAGGCTGCCAGGATTATGCCCTGTGACAGTGTATTGAGACTTATGTTGTAAGAAATGGTGAAACAGAGAATTAACTCTGAAGTGTAAATTAAAGTGCCAATTGACCCCATGAATAACCCACTGGGTGTTAGCCCTAGTAAAGGGAATTTACAGTAAGGGTACCACACGAGGTAAAGGAAAAATCTTTTGACCTCAGTGCGAATCAAGCCCACGACCTCCAGATTAGATCAACCGTTACTCTACTGACTGAGCTACGAGGTCGGACAGAGAAAGTTGGGGAGGATTAAGGTGATGAATCAAGGCAGAGAGAAAGTAAGGGTACATATGAATGTTGTGCTGCGTAGCACTTAGAACACCAATGATGAAACAGAGAATTAACCTTGAAGTGTAAATTTAAGTGCCAACTGAACCCATGAATAAGAGTTTGTCTCAAAGTTTGACCAATAGGTACAGCTGTACTATAGGCTAAATAGACAATACAGAGATGCCAACCAAACAAGATCAAAATCGGGAGATCGCCACTGTTACCTTTTTTGACCTTAAAATAGTTGTTCAAAGTAGAGTTCTTTAGATTAAATCTCAAAGATTCATCAAATATCACAAAAAATTTCCGATCATGTGTATTTTGTGCACCCCTCAACCAATATATCGGTCGTCATATTGGTCAACACTCGACCGATGTATTGGTCGACATATCGCAGGGCTCGAAATTGCGACCAATATGGTCGCCAATGCGACTAACTTTTCCTCCTTGGCGACTAAAATTGTTGTTTAGTCACCACTTTGGCAACCTGAATTTTGCATGATTTAGAAGACAGTACAATAAAGCATTAAAGTTAAAATAAACATCTTATCTTAACCTGCTTTGCGTTCGTCGTAAAAGAATGGGCCATTAATCACAATAAAAAAGCCACATATTTCCCTCCAAACTTTACAGACTTCTGTTCGCAATATTTTCTTCGACGCCATTAGAGTTTCTCTCTTGGAACCGCCCAGGAGCCGCAGAATTTTGCAAAAACCACTGGACGACAACGATTTTGAGAAGAAAAGGTAAGCTTTAGGCTCAAGGGTAATAAAGTGTTTTGAGGAAACTTGGCGAAAATTACAATTTATAGCATTGTTTTGTTGATTGCGTGACGCGCGCTCACGGCTCAGAAGTGGTTGCCTAGCACGTGATCAAAATCTGCCCCGATCAAATTTCTTTTCCACGATAAAAATAGCCGCGTTGGGAACGAAAAAGCTGTGTTATTTCTTAAGTTTAGCAATTTTCTGTGAGCATTTTTTAAGTTTCTCTGTACCAAACTTAACTTAACAACGATATATTTATTAAAACTGTAGAAATCGTACGCGAAAACTGAGAAGTCGCATACAATTTCTACAGTTTCTACCACGAAAACGAAACCAGCATTTTTCATGCTAAAATCCAGGTAAATCTCTGTTTTCGGCGAAAAATACAAGTTGGGCGCCGCCGCACTAAATGAAAAGTGTTACGTTATTAAAAAGAAATGGATAAGTAAGTCAAAAAATACTTATTTTATGAAAGTGTCTCATGCCATGCCAGACGATATCAAACACTTTCAACAAGCAGAACCTGAAAATTATTTTGATTATACAAACTGGCGACTGAAAATTTGCATCTGGCGACTATATTTCTCCAGTTAGTCGCCAAAAGGCGACCTAACGATTTTTTTAATTTCGAGCCCTGTATCGGCCAAGTGTTGACCAATATGACATATTGGCCGACCGATATGTGGGTCGATATGTCAACCGGGATGTGTTGGTTGCCATTTTGACCAACATATCAATCAAGGATCGGTCGATATGTTGACCGACACTCGACCGATACATTGGTCGATCTGTCAACCAAGAGTGGTTGTCCGATTGTCGGCCGACATGTCGACTGATAGGCTACTGACTTTCCACCGATATTGCACCGCTACTTGCAGCATTTTCTTTAAGTTTTTAAGTAGCCGGAGTTTTGTGAAAAGTAGACGGTTGTGGGACCCATTACAACTTCACGCCGCTTTAAATGTGTCTTTCTGAAATGGCTTACACCGCTGGATGTTGTAGCTTGAAGGCTCAGTTTATTCCTCTGGGCATTGCTTTCGGTAGCTGGAACTGGAACCATATTGGAACAATGGTGCAATTAAGGGACCATGAGCGAACTGACTTGTGAACGTATCCTTTTGTTCGCGACGTGTGAATGATTATGAAGTAATCCGAAGTAATCACCGCAGACATTTTATAGATTTGGCTGCTTCGCAACGTATTTTCAAATTTTGTAAGCTTAAGCTTGTGTATTTTTGAATACAGATAATATCAAGAGCTTTAAAAACAGATCTTGAACGAGTTGTTTTGGCCACGGAACGCCAAAATTAGATTTTTTTGTAGAGCAGCGGCCATAGGTAATTTATGCGTGAACACGTTCCGATGCGTGGTGAATACAAAGATCACTTAATGGATTTGAACTTTTCCTTTGACCACAACTTTTTAATTAGACGCTTTCGAGGAGCTTTAAGGACAGATTTTATGAGAATTTTTTTGTTTTGAAGCCGACTGAGTGCTCGATTCAAAGCCGCCGGCAAGTTTTATTCACAGCAGTGTCATGTTTCATGTTATCTGTTCCTCCCAGAATATGTATTTGATGACTTTTTCTTTCTTTGCTCAATAAAGAAAGTTCAATTAAAAATCCTTGATTTGTATTTTATTTAATAAAACACTAAGCGAGTTTTATCATTTTCCTTCATGTAGCCATGTTAATCCCGCGCGTAAGTGGAAATTCCGACAATTGCGGCGTGTAACTTGTTATTAGTTTTTGTATTTTTTTATATTTTTTCCCAAAAACTCAGTGAGTGTTATAATTTTACTCCATACAGCCACGTTTAACCCTGCTCGTAAGTGGAAATTTCGAAAATCGCGGCGCGTAACTTTTTAAGTTTTTATTTTACGATAAACAATCAATTGAGGCTTTTTTTTATCGTGTATATATTTGTTTTGTTTCGATTCGAGTGAGTGCACTTCAGTCGAAAAGATTTTACGTAGGGAATGTTAAAGCAAAGGCAACGAGAAACGAAATAAGGTAAGAAAAGATCAGCAAATAAAAATGTTTAACATCAAAGTTGCATTGCCACACGCAACAAGTTTTGTAACTGCTGCTTTGTACGAAGGTAAATATACTCCGCGGTCATAAATTCAGTTTGCGTGCGCTCCCGTGTTTTGGAAAAAGAAACCCTCTCTTGATCGAAATGTTGACTCAGAAAAGTTAAAAAGGCGATTATGTAGAATTTTCGACCTGTACTCTTTACGGCCTTCAAAAAATTGTTTACTCGAACGTGATTCTTGCAACCAAAATTTCGCTGAGAGCGTAAATATTGACCGATGTGTCTGGTCGTTCGTTCGGTGGTATCAATTTAAAATCAATCAAGCAGACATTATCGTAGGGTTTTATTTCTTCTCTATTAACAAAAGAAAAATATCTCACCAACATCAAAGAGCTTGCGCTCTTCGGAAACATGCCGTGTTGTCGGCAGAACATCGTTATGAATAAGTAATGAGTAAGAACAATAGCGTGAATATATGAATGCTCAATGACCCCAGAATTTGGGGTACACACTTAAAGCGGCGTGAAGTTGTCATGTGATAAACATAATCTCTTCAACATATCTTTTTGCCTGCTCTTATATACAACACTGACTTGCATATTGGTGACTGTAGCTTGCATCGCAGACATATTTTAACCTGTAGTTACCTTTAGAGCTGGATCTCACCCGTTCTGATCTTGATAATAAACTTTTCACCGATATTGACGGCAAAGGCAGGCACTCGTGGTAGCCTTTAGCAATCGTTTCCAAAATTGTTCACGTTTTCCTTCCCAATTAATTCCTATTCAGTTTGCTTTTTCCTTTTTTCACTTTCTAAGACAACATTATTGCAATTAGTTGTATGTCTTGCACTGCATTATAGGAAGGGTGTATTCATTTGCAACATCTGATAGTCTAAGCTTTTGACCGATATACCACCGAGAGTCGACCGATATTCTGCCGACAATCAATGGTCAACATATCAGCCGAGTGTCAACCGCTATATCGAACGAGATATCTGCCGATAGTTGGCCGATATGTCAACCATCACTTGGCTGATATCTTGGTTGATACATCGGTCAATAAGTCGACTGACATATCTCCATCGTTATATTGGCTGAGAGCTGATCAATATGACGACCGACGGATAGGTCAATACTAGGTTGATATGTCGACCAATACATCGGTCTAGTGTTGGTAAATATGTCGACCGATATATCGGTCAAGGGGTGCACAAAATACACATGATCCAAATTTTCATCCAAAATACAAAAAATTGGCCAAAATATGTCAGAAAAATGTACTTTATGCGCTTTTATTGGTTTTGTCCAGGAGATTTGGTGACTCGCTCGGGAGAGCAGGAGATTCGGTCTGTATCTGGGAGACTCCAAAAAAATCTGGTAGAGTTGGCATAGATGATGCAATGCGGTGAGCTTGTCAGCCATGAATGGGGCTGACAAACATATGGGGCAATCTAGGAGAAGCTAGGATATTCGCCAGATTACACAGCAAGAAAGAAGCCAAAATACACAGTGACATGAATAGCATTTGCACTAACTGCTAGAATAAGCCAACGTTCATACATGAATTTATTACTAATAATTTGAATTCCCTGTCAATTGGTGCATAGAAAGTTTGTGAGCTTTACATATTTAGTATTTAAACTCACTGTGGATACATACGCGAAAGAAAAACTTGTTAATGTGGCTCAATAGGGTTATGCAAGATTACGAAGCGCGCGCCAGTGGCCTCAATCAAAAGTTAATATTCTCGTTCTTTTTGCTATTTTCCTAATCAAAGCTACTGAAACATAACAAACAAGGGCCAAAATTTGCTGTTCAACAGTCACCTCTGATATCAAGGCTTTTAGTCTCAAATTAAAACTACTCAAACATCGCCATTTTTTAACGTCTGTTTGGCTTTGATTTCAATTTTCTTCAATTTCCTTCCGTAAAATTTTCTGATATGCTCAAACCGGGTAGAGTCTGGCAAGAAGAAACTTTTAAAATCGAAAAAAGTAGGGGTTGTCAAGGTAGTTTTTTCGTTTTTAGCATTTTTGTGTTTTTTGGGCTGAGCGAAAACCAAGTGTCTTACAAATTTTTCTGATAAATTGAAAGCAAGGAAAGCTAATAAGGAATAACTTCTCTGCCAAATCTTAAGGAATTTCACCGAAGGAAATTCGAGAAATCGGATAAGGATTTTTCTATTTTTTCACCTCAATGGCAATAACGTCATCAGAATAGGAACTCGCCAAGATCGCTATGTGAGCATGCGCGAATTTTCTAACCACACGGTTTTGTCGATGAGCGACTTGACAATGGCGGTCTCATCAAAATACACACAAGTTAAATGGTTTCTCTGTTTCTACTTCTGGGCTGTAATTTGAGCTATATTGTTGACTTGTTTGCTGCTTTGCATGAGCTTGCGTCAGCCAGCGCGCACACATTACTAAAGCTCGCATCATCGGTGCGCGCGCTCTTAAAACCCTATTGAGCCACCTTAAGTGAATTGCAAGTGAGGTAACTTTGCAACCAAAATTCAAAATTCGTGTTTAAGTACTCAATGGCCAATGATGGCTACTGAAATTAATTTGATTACGTTAACGACCACCTCAGACCTGTTCTTTTGCCTTGTTCTTGTGCGGACCACTACTTCAATGACAACAGCAAAATCACTTACCTCTCTTCTTCAATGCTACAACCTGACCTATAAGTTATTTACGCTTCAATACTGAATGTGACACAGTCTCGCGTCAACCAAATTTTAACCTCCGTGTAAACACTAGCTGGATGTGCTTTGTTGAGGTACCTGTAAAGTTAAACATTTGAATTAGTTTATTCAATAATCCTCGCCATATGCGATCGTTCTTCGCTGATTTTTCGTAACCGCTAGGTTTAGCAGAAAACGGACGGGCGACCGCACAACAACAAATTAAAAATATAAGCTTAAGCTTATAATTTTAATCAGAGACCCACGCCGATTCTCTATCAAAATAAAAACACAAACACTTCGTTTCCTCATTCTGTGAAACAAGAAGAGCTGACTCTGTATCATTAAGATTAACTTGATATATAAAAAAGCATTCTTAATAGTTATAGACGCTCTTACCTTTAGAATAGACTGTTTCACCTTCACTGAAGAAACCCGCCGTTATCCCCGCCATTACAGAGATTACACTGGCACCCAGTCTCTCAATTTTTATCATAAAGCAGAAGGGAGCGGTTGCTGGGTAGGGTTGGTGTGCATCTCTCTGGCCCGGTTACAAGGCGGTAGGGCTCACACAGCGGTCAAACGGGGCGCGCGTGCGCAGTTCCCCCCAAAACTTTCGCTTAAGGCGGGGGTCAACGTGAAGGCTGTTTTCACGTCGCTTAACACGGCCTTTCTGCCAATATCTCGGTCACGTTTCAAGCGACGCCAAATCCCTCTGCTTATTACGTTGTCCACTATTTGGCAGTTTTGTGTAAATTTTTGGGTGATTTTTAGGTGTTTTGGGAAAGAGAGATTTTTTCTCAAAGGATAGGTTAAATTGAGGAAAATATGAAATGTTGAAGATTTGATGGATTTGGAAAATTGAAATTTGAAGTGAAGAATTAGTAGACGGGGCTAGGGTAACCCTAGCAAGAGGGTTACCCTGGGCGTTTTCCATTTACCAAAA
>JAHPZR010034122.1:0-10000 GCA_019787425.1 Platygyra sinensis | reverse complement strand
CACAGGATATGTTGGCTCTCCAGTACCAATTTCAATTCTTCTGGGCGCGCGAGTTCTAATTGGTAAAATCGGTCCCATCATGGGGGAATAGCTTTTACTTTTCAATAAAACTAAATCATAAAAAGATCTGAAGGTCGTATCGTTTCGCATCCTCTGCAGAATTAACGTCTTAGAGCTGACATCTTTGTTTGCTGTAAGGTTCTTGATAAGTTATCCAGGATTGTATATAAGAGCCGGCTCTTCGCCGGCTTCTCTGCCAGGTTTCGCAGCCTACTTTCATTGCTTCATAGGTCAAGATATGTCGAGGAGATGATGTTTGTCAGGTCCCACAACCGTCTACTTTTCACAAAACTCCAGCTACTTAAAAACTTGAAGAAAACGCTGCCGGTTATCTGTGTCACACCAAAAAAACCGCTGTCCTAAATTCAACACGAAGAAGAAATCAAAGGTATTCATTTGCGCTTAGCATTCAATGGAACCTTCCACGTATATCGGATTGGAGTTTCTCATCAAGGGAAATTTTTTACTCCTAAAGAAGTGCTGCGCAATTGTCTAGGATTCGCTGACAACAGCTTGTGCGTACTTTCCATCTAGTAGGACAAAGGCCAAGTATGCCCTTGGCGTCAGATTCAAGGCCTTCTAGGTTTCCTTTTATTTCCCCAGGAGATTTTATTTGTTTTGGAGAAAACTTAATGAGGAAAACGATTTCTTTTGCTGTGTCTGATAACAACTTACAGTTTTCCGTGGTGTCCTTTACACTTAAGCTGAGTGAGTGAACATGACAGTGAGTAGGATAAGCCTTTGCAATTGGTTGGAGGCCCTGGATTCTTTTCGCCACACCGGTATTAGTCCCATCATGTTGTTGGCTCCATCATAGCATGTCCTCTACAATTAACTAATGATAACTGTAGTTCTAATAACACATCTTTTATAGCCGACACTATAGTCTCCGTGCCGATGTCAGGTATTTTGTAAAACTCGAGGAAATCTTCGTGGACCTATTAGCCCCTTGTAAACCCATCGAATGCAGATGGTTAGTTGTTCCTTGTCACTGATATTTGTGTACTCGTCGCATATGATAGAGAAAAAGCCACCCCTGATTTCCGATACCAGATCATGGATGAAATGATTCGCCATGATAGCAGCAATTATTAAATTTTGAATCATTACCGTGTGGTGTATGTCTTTCTACTTTCCTCTCTAACCATTTTAAAAGAAGAGGCTGGTCTTTCCTCTCTTACTTTTAGTAACTGAATTAAGTTTGATTCATCATCGGTGTCACCGCCTGTTTGGACTGAAATGGTGTGTTTGAAAGAAGTTATAATTATAACGTGGATTGTTTGCGGTGATGTATCTGAACCTCCATATCAAGCTCTTCAATTCCTTTATATGCACAAGAGAAAATGAGGTGATCATGCAAAGATATAGAAATAATGCACCACAGATGTAGCGCGAAAGATCAGAGTTTGGGCTTAAGAAAAGCAAAAAAAGAAAAGGCATAAAAAGAAACTTAAAGAACGAACGAAAAAAAAGCGAAAAAATATAAAAAAAGAGACCCCGGCCCCGACCCCGCGTTTAATTTACTGACACCCAAAAATGGGTTTCATAATTGTAACGGCTAATACTTAATTCTGTCTAGTTATCAGCGTGTTTATCTTTGCCAGTAACTCTGGTCACTTTGGAGTTAACTATTTTCTGTTGTCACGAAGCTCTCTAGAACCTCAAATTTCATTGGATTTTGTTGGCACGAAGCTCTATTGTTCTAGGGCTGAGGTCCATTATTACCCTTGTTTGTATATCATTTTTTCAACCAATCCTGTGAGACGTTCCGAAGAGCTTCGTGGCGGCCCACTATTTTTGCTATTTTTGGTTCCGCTATTTTTGTTAAATTATTTTTATTTTTGCAAAAAAAGTTAGGGAGACCCCCAGCCCCTCCCTCTGCGCGGTCCCTGCTTTGACGTTGATATTGTATGTGGTGAAAAAAATAAATAAAACAAATCGAATGTGGTTTAGAGTTGTCTGCGCTCTTATCGACAACGATATGCGCATGCGTCATCATATCGTCAAAATTTGTTGTGGACTCACTCGGCTATGACCACTGTGATGACGCATATCATTGTCGACAAAAGTACAGACAACTGTAAACCAAATTTAATTTGTCAATTTACAACAACAGCAGATTTCACTTGCGCTCACTGGCTAATTTTCATTGTCAATAAGCAGACAGATTCATGAATCTGTCGTGTTTTTTTTGCAATCAGCCGGGCACTTTAATTGGAAGTTGTAGGGAAAGTCCAGCGGGTACTTATTGGGATGTTAGGAGAACATTCGACCAGCTTATTAATTACTTACCGAATGGCTATCAAAAACTGTGGGTATATTCTCCAAATTACGGTACTTTGTTAATGTTGATATACTTATTATGCTTTACTATTCCCTTATTTACCCCTTTCTTCCTTATGGCATTCACGTTTGGGGTCTCACATACCCAACTTACCTAAAACCAGTAAATACTTTGCAAACACGAGTCGTCAGAATGATGAATTTTTCCGACCCTAGATCTCATTCTGAGCCATTGCTGAAGTCTCCTAAAATTCTTTGATATAATTCATCTTGAAATTCTTTCTTTTGTTTATCAATGGTACCGTAAACTAAGCTCTGCTTGTTTTGCTAATTATTTCAACCCAGTATCTTCAATTCATAATTATTCTTATAATACACGTCCGAATCACAGATTGATAATCTGTTTGTTAAATCTGTTCATACCACGCAATACGGCATTCGTTTTCTCAGTTACACTGGGCCTAAACTTTGGAATTCTTTCTCTTGTTGCTAAGAAAATCAAGTCGTTTTCCAGTTTTCGTCAACATATTAAGAATTTATATTACTATTATTGATTCCTAATGTTTTTACAATTATTTTATCTTGACTACTATTTAATCAATGAAGTAATACTTTTTATCTAAAACAACTATTTTGTATCCAATTCCTTCTACTCATATATTCTTGTTTTTGGTCACCTACTCGGTTAGTTTCATGAACTATTAGGTGTCCCAAACTCTGCAAATGAACCTACAATTACAACTTTCTTTCCCTTCCGAATCTCTCGATTTTTATATTTTTAGAGCCCTAATTTGTATCAATTATAGTATTTTGTGAGAGTTGAAATAAAACTGACTTGACTTGACTTGATTTGGCTAATGATTTACAATCTTTTCTCGTGTTCTCCCAACCTCGTTCCCAGGGCCTGGGAACGAGGTTGGTGTTCTCGTAATATCCTGCCTGGTTTATCACGCCGGGAAATCTACTGAAAGAATCGTCTATTGCTAAAACAGAAATTTCTTTTGTGTTTCCATCGGGTTTTAATAGTATAAATCTACTAGCGTTCTATCACGAATGCCGTTACCTTATTGGCTACACTACTCATTATTTACTCTTGTAGATAATAAGCAGCACTCCCTGTGACAAAACGACAGCGCTCAGTCTTTATGTTTCGGAGAGGGTCTTACAAGGGGGTCTCTGGCACGATTCACGAACGGAAAAATAGTGGATCACAGATCACGGATTGTTTTTTCCGAATCACGAAAATAAACAAGTAACGAGATACTCTTTTTAATCGGTATCTGACATTTGCAGACTGCAGACTACATTTAGGCCAAAATAGCGCTCTGGTTAGCCTGAATTTCAATCAGGTTAGCCTGAAGAGCACTCAAGTTAGCCTGTTTACGGTTAGCTCTCGGGAATGGAAATGGGGAATGTGATATTTAGTTTCACTGGTTGAAAAGTCTACAGACTGCAGTCTGCAAATGTCAGACACCCGCGCTTTTTAATTTGAAGAAAGCAAAATCGCGAATGGCTAAATCAAGGCTCCATATTGCAAATCGCATACCGAAGTCACTCTCCATAGATGACCCTAACCATTCGGAGGACCTGTGGTCTCAAAATCACGCAGAATAGAGTGATAAAATCACAAATATCGGTTTAAAATTCAGGTTCTTCACGGATCACGCAAAACCTTTAGGTCACGAGTCACGAAGAATAATAATTTCCTAACTTCACGTTTCACGGAAAAGAAAATCAGGTAATCACGCATCACGAGTATGCTCCTGTACCACCCTCTTCGACAAGTAGATTTATTCCGAATCATTTAGATTATCTGCTCTCGATTTCTATGCACGACAGATGACGAAGTTAATAACGCGTATGAAATCTTAATTGTTAAATGAAAATATTCGTGAAAGTCTGTAGGAGGTTTCGCAAACGCTGTGGCAACACTGGTCCACGATTTGTGTTTTCATAACACTCATTTTGCCCAAAACCAGCCTGCATTCGTGTTTGTTTAGAAACACAGAAAATGCTTTTAATTCTTCTATTTTTAAAAATTAGCCAGGAAATTACATGGTTATTGCAATTCTCAAGGACTGAAAATATTTATTCACGACTGTAACATCAGCTAACGATCATGTTACCAATCGATTACAAATACATCACAAATCGTAAATTTAATATCTAAGTTTTTGCACAGTGCTTTGAGTTTTTACTGACAATAGGGATTCACTGAGACGAGAAAAAAGAGCTAAGAAAATCGATTACAGGCCACAATAACCCAACGACATCTCAAAATAGATATTAAAATATACATAGATATGTACAAGGAATGAAAATGTTTGATTTTCCCGAACAGGTAAATCCAATCAGAAACTATGTCGTGATCAGGAAACAATTAGCTAATTATTATCACTGGAATGTAAATGAAATTTATCTACAATTGAATTCTAAGTTTGCGATATGTATCAGGATTCAGGCAAAAGTTAACGGCAATATATCGCAAAGGTTAGTGTCTGTACAAGTCATTAGGGTGGGGTGGGGGTCTTATTCAGAAGGCTGGCCGTTCCCCCCGGGCTGAGTCTCTTCAGACGCATTGGGTATCTCATCTTTTAGGGGGACACCCTCTGCCTCGGTGGCTTGCTGTCTTGTCAGAAGGTCTTTAAATTCCTGTTCTCGTTCCAGCTCGTGTTCCCTCGCTGCGTCCCGCACTTCGCGAGTTCTAAACACCCAGTGATTGCATGGTGTTTCCGCTTTGTGGGAATCTACTTCAGTCTTGGCGGCAATCTCCAACTCTCTCCCAAACGGTGTTCTAAAGGCATTAAACATTCAAAACAGTGTGAAATTGACGCTCCGTCTACATATACGCTGGGCAAATTTTAAAAACACAGTTACATCTACGGTTAGGCCAACTGTCCACACTAATCCGTCACAAAAACAGAGCTTTACTTCTACGGTTAGGCCTACCGTCCACACTAATTTTTCACAAAAACGGAGCTTTACTGCTACGGTTAGGCCTACCGTCCACACTAATCCGTCCCAAAGACGGAGCTTTACTTCTACGGTTAGGCCTACCTATACTAATTTTTCACAAAAACGGAGCTTTACTGCTACGGTTAGGCCTGCCGTCCACACTAATCCGTCACGAAAACGGAGCTTTGCGAAAATGCTCTTCAAACCAGAGAAACATGAAAACTCCGACTTTGTGTTTTAGTGTGAACGCAAACATTTTGAAAACGGAGCTTTTTCCAAAACGATGACGTCGAGATAATTACGTGATTTCGCTGTCAGAGTTTTCATCCAAAATGACCGGTAATTATTGCGTTTCAAATTTTTTCCGGCGTCTGGGGCTTAACACACCATTAGTGAACTTAAGCACTGACGACGACGACGCCAGGGACAATGCCTAGGAAAAAATGGATTTAAATTTTACTCTCGAATTTCGTAAGTAACTAAACCCGTTCAGAGCGCATAACTGAAAACCTGCTCAAAGTGACAAACTAAATATGTAATGCCCTCGATCAATTCCATAAGAAAAATCTAAATATCTGCCGTCGTGGCCTAGGTTCTCCAAAATACGCAAAACTTGATCATTTCACGTTGTTGTTTTTCAGAGGACGGCAACGAAATGTACAAAGATTTATAACGCACGTGCACAGTCATTGTTCTGCTCATTAAACCTTTTGTTTAGCAACGTTGCCGTTGTCGTTGCCGTCGTGGTTTGCTTAAGTTTCCTAATATAGACCTCTTTAGCTTGGGCGGTTTGTTTTCCCATTGTAGACCACGTGATATTCTCTGGGGAATTTCTCTTTTGTCCATGTTAAAATTATTCATTCATTTACACGCAATTATTTAAAAATTTGAAAGCAAGAATTCTCAAGAGTATCATCATGTGGTCTACAATGGGAAAACAAACCGCCCAAGCTAAAGAGGTCTATTGCAAGTACTGAGTGAGTTTGATACATGGCAATTTGAAAAATTAGATAATCGTGATCTAAATTACAGGTTTTAGCATATTTGGAAAGTGTACTGAGATGATAGTAAACATACCTGAATGAAAACTGCGACAGGGCAGCTAAATTCTGATTTGTCTTCACGTGATTCAGTATGATTTTAGTGTTTGCCTGTCAAATGAAAAAAAGGTTTCAGTATCTTATTGAACAGACAAAACTAGGTTGCTGTGATGTGTCGGCTGCAAGTTGCGTAGAAGGTCTGGCAATCGCGAAGCGCAAGACATTCACGTTATGCGTGTTTTCGCGCGTGGATTGCTCCCTAAAATTTCGCGTCACATTGTACTCGATCGCTTGTTAGAGATGCGAGACCCAGACTTTTTTAAGAAGTGACAAGAAACAGTGCCTCTCGTCTGTTCATATCCTCGTTCAATCGTCTTAAAACACGTTAAAAACACCATAAGAAACGTCTACGTTTTTTCAGCATCTGTCATCTTTTTCAAGACAAGTAATCAAAAATTACGCCAAATATCAAAATGGCTAACAAGCATGCTACAGTGGACTCTAAGCAGTCTTTAAATTTCCTCGCGAGACGCTCGTCACACGAGAGGCGAGAACCGCCCCCAGCAAACTTTTGCGCGACTGTTGCATTGTCTTGTGAGGGAAAAGAAAGAGGATGTGGAGAAGGAATGAACGGAAGGGGGGGGGGGGGGACAATCTGTCATGACACTGGGGAGGGGTCACTTACTGGGACTGGCATTCCTTCCGTTTCAAGGCGCTGCTGAGGATCAAAGCAAAGAATTCTCCTGAAAGAAATACAAAGAATTTTAGTCATTATAGATTTCTAAGCTTCATACGAGTATATTTTTTTGAGGTTAGTTGACCTCACAGGGGCATAACTAATCTACAAACCAACGACAGATCCCAATATTGTCTGATGAGAAAAGAGTTGATGTTTTTGAAACTTCTGATGAGTGTCCCCGCCAACAACACAACACCATTGGACCAATAGCGAAGCGCACAAAGTCTAAAAATAGAATGCAAATCACTGAATTCCGAGCGAGACTCTGAGTCGGCATAAGCTTGTTCTGAGGGAAATACAGGGAATATAAGCGAAATTTTTGTTTCACAAGTGTTAAAAGAACACCGGCTTTTGCTCTTAAAGAAATCTTCAAAATCATCCACCATTCCAGTTTGTTGGTCTGAGTCTTGTCTGAGTCATGACGTCACTCGCGCGCTTCGCTATTGGAGGATAATGTGCCACATGTAGTGGGTCAAACCTAGGGCAAACAAAACCACCCCAACCCCCCCCCCCTGGGGGGTACTCCCAGAAAAATTGGGTGGGGGTGTGTGGCCCGCGTCCCAAAACCCCTACCCTATTTATGACCAAAATCTGCGATATTTCCTACCCTATTTAAGACCTGACCAAAAATTCGAAACCCTATTTATGACTTGAACATTACATCAAAATCCTGTTAAAATACCATGAACAGAATTTTTGAAGGGCTTTTGGCGATTTTCCGCTTTGCGATAATGGTGCAAAAGTTTCTTAAAAACACACCCATGGTAATCAAGGCTAGAGATCAAACACCATACCCTATTTATGACCAAAATAGCCAAAATCAGCTAAAATAGATACCTTATTTATGACCAAAACGGCTCAAAAACCATACCCTTTAGGGCCGCACATACCTATATAGCCCATATAAAGGAGTACCCCCCTGGGGCAAAAAACCCAATCACTACTCACACGTGATCAGGTTGTGTTCCTTAAAACCGGGGAAATTTTTGAGCCAGCCAAAAGCAAACCATTTCCGTTTGCAGTCTTTTCCACTTTTGAGTTGGAAGGTATAACAAAACACTCAATGACTGGCCCCATGGGAAACAGTGAGTTCTGTTTCCCATTGACCTCAATGTTCCCCTCATTGAGGATCTTGGGGAAACAAAACTCATTGTTTCCCACAAGGCCAGTCATTAGTAGTCATTAAGTGCTTATTGTACTTACCAGTGAGACATAAAAGTTGTATTTTCGTCAAGAGTCACCTTCTGTTGCCTGGATTTCTTTGCACATTCGTTAAATGATACTCTATCACTCATTAATTTGAGCTACAAGAGAAAAAAAAAACCATTAAAAAAATTGTTATCTGTGCTAATTTATGCTATTCAAATTAATTTATGACACACCAGCAGGTAATAGATTTAAATTAAGAGGGACATGAATCACCAGTTTATAATGCCACTGTGTAATATGGCAAGGATGGAAATTTTGACAGCAATTGCCGCCTGGATGCAAGTGATTGACTTTTAGAGAATGACAAACCAAGGTTTTTTGTTTGGGCACAGAAGAATAGAGACCTGTCTGGACAAATGGATTAGCTCCTTGGTTTGCTTTCCATTGGAAGTTGTTGTGCTCTTCACCCACAAGAGATTTATCAAGGTAAGAGAGTGAATCCTCCATATACAGTAGGCCTAAATAAGATCAAAGGTAACCCTTTTAAATGGAATTTACACATGGTCACTGAACCAAATGAATGTGACTTTCTTGAAACTACCTGAGATAAGATGGCAGAAATGTGGTGAAAAGTCCAATAAAGTTCTCTTAGGGACTGGTCAAAAAGTAAAGGGGAGGGCGGGCTGGAGCATTTTGAAATGTGGTAGTTAGAAAACACATGACCCACCCCTTCCATCTGGCAAAAACTGAGTGACCCACCCCTAAATGAAGGCTGAAAATCAAATAACCCCCCCCCCTCCCGCGATAAGACATGACATTTTTGGCTGCATAATCCGAAAAAAAAACCACATTTTGTGGATGAAATTGTGGTGTTATTTAAGTTTAAGGTTTATTACTTGACAATAATACAAAATTATGCAAAAATAATCCATTACCCTTGCAGCTTTAGGTCATGACTGTAAACTCTAAGAAAACTTGACCTTTTACTTTTCATACTAGGCCTCGAGACACGTAAAGCAGTGATCCATCTAGAAAACAGATGCAGTGAGTCCTGGGAGTAATATAGCCAGACAACTCTCAGATCCTTGTGCATGTGTCCCGTACCCTTGGGGGAAAAATAGCATGTAGACCCAATATCATATCAACTATTTGGTTTTCGTTCATCGTATCTTGATTAAATATATCACCACTGTTTGTATTATATATTTTTAATCATGGAGACACAATTTCGCCATTTGGTGTTCTTGAATACCAGCATGTCAACCGAGTGCAGTATTTTAAATATTTCTGCCCTAGGACTCATTGCTCAATCTGTTAGCTTTTGCACAGATTTTACAATACATATGTTATCATCTCTATTGTACACCAGCCAAGTGTACTTTTTCAAATATGGCTTGAAAAGATTCTGTCCTTTGTAACTGAAAGGAGTTAAACAATAAAAGGACTTCAAGCGACACACTTCAACGGGGCAAACTACATAGGGCTCTTAGTCCTATTTCTGCCCGTTGGCTATGCCATGCTGATGAAGCCTAATAAGGCAGAAACAGCTGTCCATGGCTGCCACTGCCTGGATGATATGGCTGTGCGCATGCCAGACCGTGGATTGGTGTTTGAGTGTGTCACTTGCTTTTATTGTTTGAAAAGAGTTACGTTTGTTTTAGATTGTGTCAAATGTGTGCCAATTCCCATTAATAAAAAACAGGATGACCCACCCCTATGGGTAGCTGAAAATTGCACGACCCACCCCTTACCAAGGGTTCAAAAACTGATGACC
>JAHPZR010034121.1:10000-11380 GCA_019787425.1 Platygyra sinensis | reverse complement strand
AAAATTGGAGTTATTTACTGGTCGTGGAGTTAATCTAACTCTGCTTAGTGGAGTTATTCTTTGTGGAGTTATTTTAACTCTAAACGAGGGTTAAATCTAACTCCTACTGGGAGTTACATTTCAGGAAGGAGTTATTTCAATTCTTTATAGGGAGTTAATATACCTCGCTTTTGAAGTTATCTTATAGGGGTTAGTTTTACTCTGGCTGAGGAATTACTTTAACTCGCTTTTGGAGGACTTTTGTCGGGGTTATTTTAGCTATTGTTTGGGAGTTAAAATAAATTTTTATTGGGGATTACTTTAATTTTCGCCTTCTTCTCTATACGGCCAACGCCATACCGCCCTTTTGCGTTCGCGAGGACTAAATACTCTTCGGCCTAGTGAGAAAAAGCCCACTGTCAGCCTATGAATTTTCTTTTGCCAGTCTTCATGGCAATTCTTTAACTTTGATGGAAGAGTAATGATAACTCCCTTCTCTTGTAAATCTCACTTTCGTTTTCTGTTTTTAATTGTACCACCTCTCTGTAGTGGGACAGCCGTAAGCCAAGCTTACGTGACGTGTTTAGCTTGGTTTAGTTTGGTTTGGGAAAGAGATAAACTGAACCTTCAGTACGTCCTTAACCTGCGTAGCTGGCGGGATGCATGAGCGGGCCGCCATATTCCGTCGCGGGCGAACGAGGAATTCGCGAGCGGCGAAGCCGCGAGTGAAATTCAACTCGACTCTTCACCAATCCTCTCACGGCTTCGTCACTCGCGCTCTCGGCTTCGCAACCAAAATAAATGCACCTCGCATCCCGCCAGCTACGCAGGCTAGTACTTCCTCTGCTCATTCGTTCATTCTACACCGTGCGTGAAATATTCTCAAGCATGTTAAGGCATGGCTCAAGCCTCATTTGCATAAAATCCGAATAACAGTAATTACTCTGCCAGGATTTGGTATAATCTTTGCAAACCTGGCAGCCTAACAAATCTCGACGACCTTAATATTTTGAGACCGATAACATCTGATAAAATGGGTCACGTGACTATAATTAATTGTTTTATTTTTTGAAAAACAACTGAAAATGGGCCGCCGAGATGACATACAATTACTGTCAAATCTAGTATTTTTACAATTGTGGTAATGGCCCCTGCAGGAATCTGTCCTGAATGGCTGACTAAAATATTCAGTTTAGAAGTTATTACGTAAAAGAGGTCACCTGACCTTCTGTCTTTCCATATATAGCCTTAAATAATTAAGGGGCTCATCCATTCAGGACAAAAATAGTTGCCTTAGAAAGTGGTTAAAAATTTCTTATGGTTAGTTTTTTGAGATAGCTCACTATCCTTGGCCCATCTTAGAATTCATCTTGAGCAGGCCTGTGACGTCACGAGTCACGT
>JAHPZR010034121.1:0-2500 GCA_019787425.1 Platygyra sinensis | reverse complement strand
CAGAGACTCACCTCGGACCCGTTGCATGTACTTTATCACACGATCACATTGAGGGGCTTCATTGATTGCCTGTAACTTAATTCATACATTACCGATTAAAAGGCTTTTCAATGAAAGGTTTGTCATAGCCTTACACTGTAAAACATGCAAGCACACACAAGACTGAAGAGTTATAGTTCACACGAATGCCGTCGAGTGTTTTAGTACATCTATAATTTCAAGCGAACCTCCGCTCAATCTCAAAAGTTAAGCAAGAAACGACAGGAAATAAAAGCAAAAGTAAAAAAACTAATTGCTGGATCGTTTTTCGTCGTGGTTAGCCCGATATATCAGCAACAATTCGCAAAGAAATGTAATAGATAAACACTCCAACCGTTAAAACTGTCCGCCGCGCAAACTTTGATCACATGCAATTTGATCACGTCACGTGTCATTGGAAGGTTTGTTGTCCAGGGTGGGGAAAGTAGCCAGCGACGTATATTTGGAGAGCATATTATTTGTCTTCTTCTTTTTTGCTCTAAATTAACTTATAGAATAAAAGTGTACCTAAAGTTAGCTTTTTCTACTGATGGTCTTCTGTTAACTTAAGGATACTTACAAAGTTACCAAAGTCCAGAGTGGTATGGGTAAGATAAGAAGACCATACGCACCATGCGGGCACAGGAAATGACCTTTGACCCCGTTTGGCCATGACTACTAGATTGTGTTGCATTTGGATGTCACGCTCGCTCATTTGTTTTGAGTTCTTCCCCAAGGCCAGGAAGGAAATCCGAGCAAAATAGAGAGAGCCCGCAGACTACCTGTAGATCGGTGCTGACTTTCGATCCATATGAAGTCTATAAACTCAAGCATGTTAAGGCATGGCTCATATCCAGTGCAGACCACTGGAAAGATAAAACCGTTTTTGGTATAAATCAACGTTGTTTTTATCCCAGGGGGTGCCAAAAACTTACCACAAACAAAACTTAGTATCCTCAAACTCCTTAAAGTATCTTTGTGGCGGTCACGTGACTCGTGACGTCACAGGCCTGCTCAAGATGAATTCTAAGATGGGCCAAGGATAGTGAGCTATCTCAAAAAACTAACCATAAGAAATTTTTAACCACTTTCTAAGGCAACTATTTTTGTCCTGAATGGATGAGCCCCTTAATTATTTAAGGCTATATATGGAAAGACAGAAGGTCAGGTGACCTCTTTTACGTAATAACTTCTAAACTGAATATTTTAGTCAGCCATTCAGGACAGATTCCTGCAGGGGCCATTACCACAATTGTAAAAATACTAGATTTGACAGTAATTGTATGTCATCTCGGCGGCCCATTTTCAGTTGTTTTTCAAAAAAATAAAACAATTAATTATAGTCACGTGACCCATTTTATCAGATGTTATCGGTCTCAAAATATTAAGGTCGTCGAGATTTGTTAGGCTGCCAGGTTTGCAAAGATTATACCAAATCCTGGCAGAGTAATTACTGTTATTCGGATTTTATGCAAATGAGGCTTGAGCCATGCCTTAACATGCTTGAGAATATTTCACGCACGGTGTAGAATGAACGAATGAGCAGAGGAAGTACTAGCCTGCGTAGCTGGCGGGATGCGAGGTGCATTTATTTTGGTTGCGAAGCCGAGAGCGCGAGTGACGAAGCCGTGAGAGGATTGGTGAAGAGTCGAGTTGAATTTCACTCGCGGCTTCGCCGCTCGCGAATTCCTCGTTCGCCCGCGACGGAATATGGCGGCCCGCTCATGCATCCCGCCAGCTACGCAGGTTAAGGACGTACTGAAGGTTCAGTTTATCTCTTTCCCAAACCAAACTAAACCAAGCTAAACACGTCACGTAAGCTTGGCTTACGGCTGTCCCACTACAGAGAGGTGGTACAATTAAAAACAGAAAACGAAAGTGAGATTTACAAGAGAAGGGAGTTATCATTACTCTTCCATCAAAGTTAAAGAATTGCCATGAAGACTGGCAAAAGAAAATTCATAGGCTGACAGTGGGCTTTTTCTCACTAGGCCGAAGAGTATTTAGTCCTCGCGAACGCAAAAGGGCGGTATGGCGTTGGCCGTATAGAGAAGAAGGCGAAAATTAAAGTAATCCCCAATAAAAATTTATTTTAACTCCCAAACAATAGCTAAAATAACCCCGACAAAAGTCCTCCAAAAGCGAGTTAAAGTAATTCCTCAGCCAGAGTAAAACTAACCCCTATAAGATAACTTCAAAAGCGAGGTATATTAACTCCCTATAAAGAATTGAAATAACTCCTTCCTGAAATGTAACTCCCAGTAGGAGTTAGATTTAACCCTCGTTTAGAGTTAAAATAACTCCACAAAGAATAACTCCACTAAGCAGAGTTAGATTAACTCCACGACCAGTAAATAACTCCAATTTTGAGTTAAAATAACTCCTTTTCTAGAGTTATTCTAACTCCTCTAAAATAACTCCACCTTGGGGAGTAAATTTAACTCTACTCAAGGTGTTATTTTAACTCCTTGAAATTTACTGT
>JAHPZR010034116.1:0-12500 GCA_019787425.1 Platygyra sinensis | reverse complement strand
GAATTACACAAGGCGCGAACAGCGGTGAATTAACATACAGTGCTGTACAGTAAAACGCATCCCCCGTTTCGTTCGTAAATGAGTAAGTTTCAGAGGCAGAACAAGAAATGCTATCCTTGTGCGTCTAGCGTGTCAATTGGTAAAGGTACCGTTCCTCTTTGTAAGCCAACAAAAAGCAACGGTTGTTTTTGATGTGGCGTTGGCTGTACTGCCCATATGAAACAACACTTTGAAATTAACTGATATATAGCGCTCCTGCCGAATTCCGTCGGTAGCACGGCCAAAACATATCTCCCATGGCATACGATTCTATGAAAGCATTATATTTGTTCATCTTTGAGAGTTTTGTGACAAAGCTGACAAAAACTCGCTCTCTTCGCTCGCCTCAACAGACGCCATCAGCTCGCGGCATTTCTTTGACCGGAAATCACACTGCCATACAGGTAACCAATCGTGGCTTAGTTCTAATTACCTTTTGTTTCTTGACCAATCAGAGAAAAGTGCAGATTCTGGACTAGCAACAGACAAATAGTCAAGTACTTGTATCAGGCGTACCTTCCCGCCGCGAAAAAAGAAAGTGCGCCTGATCGCAGGTTATGTGACTCTCAGAAATGAGTAATTGACTAGGTGCAGAGCATGCATAGCATCGACTGCTGGGTACAATAAAAACTTTGCTGGACCTATACAAATGAAGTTAAGTAAACTAGATAGTTACAGTCCAGTAACAGTCCTACTGGAAAGTAGATAATTATTACCAAACTGAAGTATGAAACAATCATTTAAAGTTGATGTACAAATTGTAAATTATCATTTATTTTTGTTTCCTTGACACAAAACATTGAAATTGCAAAAGTGTCAAGGTCAAACACGGAATCGGTCAGTCTTATTGACGTTTCAAAGATGAAATATCAATAAATACCTCAAGCTGGTGGGTGAATCCTCTTATAAACTTGTAAGCCCATTTTCAGCTATTATTTTCAAACGTAGTAGTGACGCGTTACACTAGTTTAGTCCGTTGCTATAAAATGCACCGGACATTCACCGGGTATATTTGTGTGTGTACATTTTACGAGTAAATTGTCACTGCTGGCGGAATAATCTGCTCGCAAACCTTGATTTTAAGGTACAAAAACTACACATACGGTAAGATTGTCCTTACCTTGTCTTGGCGACATCTTGTGCGTTCGACCACAGGCAGACCACTCTATGTGTTCGTGGTTTAAATATAGAGAATCTATGAGAGTTATGAATAAAGCTCTGAAAATTGCACATTGAAATCACATCTCGGCCTGAATATCCCAATAAAGTTAAATGAAGCCATAATCGACTCATGTATGGTGTTTATTCGCCTTCCTGGGCCGTCTAAAGCGTCTTACAGCGAAATTACTTTTGGCCGGTTACGGTTAGACACAAGAAGGAGACAAGGCTTGCAACTTCGCGGCCGTCAGCCGCGACCTCTTCCGCTTCAAATTGGAATTAACGTAAAAATACTGAAAATCCCACCTGAATGGCGACGGATCTTGATAGATGAGTTTTTTCTCTATCTCTTCGCCGAATTTCAGCTTCATCCCTCCAACAGTTTCCGAGAAAATCGACGCTGAAGTCATAAATACGGCTTTCTCAATATGATCGGTGCCAAATTAACTCAGCGACCAAAGGAATTCACGGAATGCAGGCCGTTTCAAATCTACCAATCAGCGCTTGGCTTCTCACGGTTTTCACGCGGGAAGTCAAAAAACTGCAGAAAGCCAAGCGCTGATTGGTAGATTTCAAACAGCCTGCATTCCTTTGGTCGCTGAGTTTGGCACCGATCATATTGAGAAAGCCGTATTTGTGACTTCAGCGTCGATTCTCTCTCTCATTTAACTTTATTGGGATATTCAGGCCGAGATGTGATTTCAATGTGCAATTTTCAGAGCTTTATTCATAACTCTCATAGATTCTCTATATTTAAACCACGAACACATAGAGTGGTCTGCCTGTGGTCCGACATGTGGGAATGTTTTCCACCATCATTTAGCCTTATTTCAGACAAGGTCGTAGCATCGAAGAATTTAAAGACACAGCTGTCTTTTAAGCGAAACCTTCCTATCCACAACAGAGTTTCCCCAATAAAAAATTCCAACAAAGTTGACAAATATCAAAGCACGTGTTGTAAATTTCGAAGCGTGAGAGAGATCGTACGGTAAGCGGAAGACAAACTAAATCCACAGAAAAACGGTCATCAAACTGACACACTTCCAGGATTATAGAGATTTTCCTTTCCGGTCATGTGATCATGGGCGTGGCCAGATGACGTCATTATTCAATTTCGATATTGATAACAAGGGCTCTGTTATAAAATGACCTATGTACAGCAAAACATTTAACTTTTTCCCGGCTTTTCCT
Source organism: Platygyra sinensis (assembly GCA_019787425.1). NCBI lineage: Eukaryota > Metazoa > Cnidaria > Anthozoa > Scleractinia > Merulinidae > Platygyra > Platygyra sinensis. The sequence continues at coordinate 10,112 of JAHPZR010034116.1, read as the reverse complement.
TATTTTTTTAAATGGTTTTGGACCCGCCGGGAAAGGTGTTAATCTCACATAATATAGAAACTTTTGTATGTGATGGCAGTGATAATGGTGACGCTTGATTTGGATACGTAACGAACTGTTAACATTAATGTACAATTCTTCAGATACTTCAATATTTAAACGACAAATCTGGTATTTAAGCCAATCTTAGTGATCACCTTAACCGTTATTACAGCTTGTTTCAGTGAGTACAAATATAATGAGGCGCTCTACTCTGCGGGTAGTGACGTCAGCGGTCTCTGGTCATCGCGCTGTACTCAGCGGCGAAGAAAGACAGTGTTAATTCAATTTCCTCAAAGTATCGACAAAGAATGCCAGCAAAAATATATTTTCAACACGACAGTTATGGTCCTTTTTGGAAATAAGTTCACAAAAGTCATGTCACAGCACTGTGCCAGTGAATGCAACGGTTCTCACTAAATCAAGTGTAGAAGAGTTAACTTCAAAACAATTCTTAACAATGAAAAATGAGAACCGTGTTTGCAGAGCTCAAGATTAAGTTTTTCCCAGCAATAAAGGTGTGGAAGATCGATTTCCAAATACAGTTGACTTCAATACGTCTTAAATGTGAACTTTTGGAAATAGTTAGGCAGATTTTAGGTTTTAAAGTGAGTACCGTGGCTGAGAACCGTTGAGTTATGCAAATAAAAAGGGACCAACTCATTGCGCGTTACATAAAAAAATGTCACACAAGGTCATTTCCTAAACCAATAAAGGGAACTGACTCCCAATGGCTGGAAACAACTTTCAAATGCTTGGTTCGGTACCTTCTGGGTGAAAGTAGTGTTTGCGATGTACGCTCACTGCCTGCATGCATCACATATTAATGCTACAGTTGACTTCGAGATTTGACATTTCCGCGCGATTTCCAGGGGTGAAGACCTTCTGTTTTTCTTAAAAACCAAGGCTTTTGCTCGCTGTTCGACAGAAATTCTTGTCTTTACATCATGATCTATAATGCCCGTTGCTGCTTTTAGCGTTAACCATGTTTGTCCCTTCAAATACCGCACGCGCCATTCTGAGATAAAACACTGAAAATTCAGTCCGACTTACACCTCGCGTGGAGAAAAATTAAAAAAGAAAACAAAATGCGTTAATAAACCACGAAATAGCCCAGAAACAGTCATTGTATAACGATCTATTCACAGAGTCTAGAAAAAACACATTTAGAATGTAGAAAACCACTGAAAAATGACACTGTTTCTTAACTTGAATTCAGACAAAGTCTTGGGACAAATTTACATTTGTGGCGCTTTTTCACAAGCATCAAAGAAACAGTCAGGCGCGAATTCATCTACACTTGTTCAGCCCCTCTTCCACCTTACTAGAAGATTAAGCAACGAAGTCGTATTTTTATTCACATGTATTAACTTTTAGCCGAGCTTAGGCGAGAAGATAGAGATCGTCGAGTTAATGCAGTTTTAAGATCTTCAGAAAACAGAAGTACAGTATTGATCCAAAGTTGGATTCGATTTTTTAAAAGGACTGGTGAAACCAAGGCCGATCGATAATAAGACTATTATGTCGGCCATTAGCCACAGACACTGACGGGAAATAGTTGCTTTAGTATATACCAAAGCATTGGATTAAATACGCTAGAAAAATTTACTCCAAAGACTGCAAAAACCTAGCGAAACGAATTTTAAAATTTTCGTTGTGTTTGAAGGGATAGCTGCATCGTGGACTGCTAAAATTTCTTCTTCTTTTTACGGACTGGGACGGGGAGAGGGGGGGGGGGGGGGAAGCAACGCATTTTGGAACGGAAAACAGTGCTTTTTTAAAACTCCGTTTTAAGAACACAGAAAATTAATGCAATTACACAAGTGTCCCAAGGAGTTTTGTCCACGATTGTAGTCCTGACACCAATAATTAATTTACCAGCATAATTTGCATAAAAGATATTAATGCTGTCTTTACGAAACAAGGTCTATTTTGTTTAACTATCAACACATGTATATATCATATTAAATATATTTGGCTTGAATATGTTTCAATGTTATATTAACACGATTACACAGATATTTTTTGACTAATGATCACAGAATGAGAACAAAATTTGCTAAAATGCACGATCTGAATAATTTCTACATGAAAGGAATTTGATTTCCGAGAAGCTCCAAAAGTAAGCAACAGCTGCTTCTCAAAAGGCACAGCGACCCTTCCTCCTTTACCGATATTCTGAGGAATCAGTTCGGGGCAGTTTTCCAAAGACTCCATCAGCCACTCAAATGTGTCTCTGCTCAGACGAAAATTACGTTTGAAACGATCGTCTGACAAATTTGCTACAACTTCTTCCACGTATCCACGAATTCTAACAGCAGGTTTCCGTTCATGCTCTAAAAACAAGGCTGCCAATCCTTCAAGTTCATCATCTGATTCATTTTTTACGGCATCTTCTTCTAAAACTTCCGAGAGAGCAAAAGAGACAACAGCACGAGCATGGCCAGAACCCGCCATGTTTACCCCGTGGATCCGCGGACAGGAAGGTTACACGGTGGTCTGGTAATGACTATTCCCAGGAGTGACCGCGTTTCGACCGAAAATGGTTGGAGAAGTGTTCTATCGGAAAACGTCATCCGCGTTAACCTAAACCGCATTCGGTTGAAACGGTTGATCCCAACAGAGCACGACCTAAAATTGGTTATCATTCAACAGAAAGCCAAAAGTACAAAAACTTCCAAAGTTTTCAATTACGCGAGGTTTTACATTCCGTGTGTCAGTTCAGCATTTTTTCAACATACATAATAGATCACTCAGATTATACTTTCTTTCCACCGATTCTCGAGATCATAAGCAAATTGGGTTGTTGGTTTTCGCCCGCGAAAAGAAGAAATTTTAGCAGTCTACGACTTCAGAATTCGTTTTGACAGTCTTTTTTTCAAATATGGTTTTAGTGGGACATTCTGCTGTCTTTTGAGTTAACTTTTTTCAGGCATTTATCCAATGCTTTGGTATATACTAAAACAACTATATAGTGGGACATTCTGCAGTCTTTTGAGTCAATTTTTTTCAGGCATTTATCCAATGCTTTGGTATATACTAAAACAACTATTCCCGTCAGTGTCTGTGGCTATATACTGGACGATATAATAGTCTTATTATCGGTCTTAACAAAACCAGTCCTTTAAAAGATCGAATCACGCCAATTTTGGAACAATACTATAGTTCTGTTTTCTGAAGTCCTAAAGCTGCATTAAATAAACCGTCACGATCTGTATCCACCCGCGAAAGTTCGGCTAAAAAATTAATTTACATGAATAAAATATCACTTTGATGCTTTTACTAGCAGTTAGTGGGAGTTAATTATATATATAAAGACTCGGCAGTCTGAATGGCTGACAGGTCGAACAAAGTCATCATACTCTGTTTACGCTTCGCTTTACTTGACAAAGATGACAAAAAAAAAATAGCTGCCAAAAAAGAAACAAGTTGACAGGATAGTTTTCTAATGGATATATCAAAAGGTTCTTCTACACATAATTTCATGACCAGTCAGCTGATTTCCGGCGTGAAACAAGCAACAAGGCATGTGAACAAAACATGAATATTATTACCAACTGTTTGACTTTCAGGAAAAAATACTTAACTATCAACCTGCAAGACGGTAAAAACACATATACAACCTAATATTATAAGGTTTACTTTGCCTTTATTTCTTGAAAGTAAGGTATCCCAAGTTAAAAGTGACATAATCATGAAGGGGATAACTACAAACAAAGATATCATTTATCGAACGTTCAAACTGTTCAAACAGAAGTGAGAAAGAAAAAAAGATACAACCTTGTGCTTTTTGTGTTTTGAGCCAAAAAATTACCAGCGAGTTATATTAAATATTAAGATAGCAAAATATTAAAAACAATTACCAGTCACTATCAGACTCCAGAATCTTAGACACAGGTATCAGGTTATAAAACAAATCCTTTGATATATTTATATTATTTATGTTAGATCTTTATATCAATATATTACATAGCAGTTAGAAAAAAGTTTTAAGACTCTTCCAGAAAGACAACCACCGTGTGGCTTTTTTTTTGTTGAACTCTTTCTGACCCTTTATGAATCCGTCTACTACGAAGCTTTCCACGAAAACCCAACTCTCCATGCCGGAAAGAAGGGAGTTCAACCACTGCCGAAAAATAACATTCTCGTAACATACAAACGGGCTAACAAAATCAAATAACAGCGATTTTTTGGCGGAGCACAAAGCCATGTTGCCGCCTTCTTGGCTGACCGTTCACCAGCATAAAAGATAAGATAATGGGAGTTGCGCTCGGCATGCTGTTTCTGCTCTTGTGTTTTGAATGCCTTTCTGCGTTCAGTTTATCAAAATTGTCTGTAAACAAAGAGACTGCTGTTACGACAGAAAAAGAGGGCTCTGAAAATGATCAGGGGAAAATTAATTATCATCTAGCATACTGGTCAACTAAGAAGAGGAACAAAAGCCACACCTATCTTATTCTTATCCGCGTGCAAATGCATATCGCATTATACAGTTAAATCACCCGAAACATCGCAAGAGAATCGGGGTACAGAATTACTCATCTATGGTTTATAGATTTACCAAAGGCTAAAGCGGAACTCCCGTAAAATACTTATCATTTACTCGACACAGAAACTAGCCTTAACGAAATCGGTCAATAAGCAGTTCACCAAACCAAATAAATTGTAATTGAGCAAACAAGTCCAAATGGAAGGAACTCTCTAAAAAACACAATATGCAAATCACTCTCAAGAGTGTCTGATAGCAAATCATGTTCGCTGCTGAAATATAAAATTCTAAACGAAAGGAACTTCGCTCAAGATTGATTATCATTCAATATAAACCCAAGAAATAAATCTGAGAAAAACAGAAGAGCCCAAAATTCCAAAGACGTGCGGTTTTATATTCAGTCTGTTTAGTTTTAATCTAGACGGATGATAGATCGATCGGTGAGATAGTTTACTTTCTTTTCACACGTTCTCGAGATGTTAAGCACACAAGGTTCTTAGTTTTCAACCGTAAAAAGAAGAAGAAATTTTAGCAGTCCACGAAACAGCTATCCCTTCAAACACAACGAAAATTTTAAAATTCGTTTTGGCAGGTTTTTGCAGTCTTTGGATTAAATTTTTTAGGGTATATAATCCAATGCTTTGGTATATACTAAAAACAACTATTTCCCGTCAGTGTCTCTGGCTACTGGGCCGACATAACAGTCTTATTATCGATCGGCCTTGGCTTTCCCAGTCCTTTTAAAAAATCGAATCCAACTTCGGATCAATAATGTACTTCTGTTTTCTGAAGATCTTAAAACTGCATTAACTCGACGATCTCTATCATCTAGCGGAAGCTCAGCTAAAAGTTAAAATATATGAAAAAAAATACGACTTTGTCGTTTAATCTTCTAGTGAGGTGGATACAGAACGAAAACGATTTAGTTAGAGACTCTGTCAGTCTGAATGGCTGACAAGTCGAACAAAGTCATCATACACTGTTTACTCTTCGACTTTACTTAGCGCAAATGACAAAAGAAATGAGCTGACAAGAAAAGTACAAGTTAACAGGATAGTTTTTTTAATGGGTATATCAAAACGTGCTTCTAAGTTTATGATCAGTTTAACAAATTGAAGTCAGTTTTTCATGCGTATGTCCTGTTATTGATCATGAATTTCGTCATAACACTGTCAAAGTGGCTATGGATCCACGAGGCGACACCCGAGTGGATCCGCAGACTACTTTGACAATGTTATGACGAAATTCTTTGTCTATAACAAGACGGACGCATGAAAAGCTGATGTCAAATTTTTTTACGATAACGAACGGTCAAATTGTCCGCTCTCGCTCGTTGCCGCATCGCATAAATTATAGCTTCATGTGTCTGTCCGCTTATTGACGATAAAAATAAGCCAATGAGCACGCGACAATTTGTGCTGCTATCGTAAAACATCCGATTTACGACGTGAACCAAGCAACAGCACATATGAACAGGATATGAATATCATTACTAACTGTTTAACTTTAGGGAAAAAATATTAACTATCCCATGCAAGACGATAAAAAAAAACATAAAATTTAATATTACACGGTTTACTTTGCCCTTTTTTTTAAAGGAAGATATCCTAAGTTAAAAGTGACATTTTGCTAAAAAGGCTAACTACAAACAAAGAGATCATTTATCAAACCACTCTTCAAACAGAAGTAAGATAAGAAAAGATACACCTTTGTGCACTTTTTGTTTTGTGCTTCAGCGAAGACTTCCACGAAAACCAACTCTCCATATTGCAAAGAAGGGAAATAAACCACTGCCCAAAACAAAACATTCCCGCACGTTCCAGGGAGTTGCAAAAAAAGCCTGTCACGTGGTGTTTTTCTTTTCTTTAATAAAAGGTGTGCCCGCAACAGGTGGTTCATCCCTGGAAACATCGAACAGGACATTCGCCTTTTCAATGACCGATGAACTTTACCGACGCTAACAAATTCTTGGAATCATATAAACTTAATGCAATTAAGATGGCTAAGTCGGCATTACCGCATTATATTGGCGGCTAGTTGAGAGAAAATATATTCTCGAATTAGGCGGAGTCGCGTAGAGACGGAGCCCATTCGAAAAGCTTGGTTGTAGCACCCAGCAGGATTAAAACGGCTTCATAGAATTCAACAGAAAAAAACCTCCGTGGCCATCCTTCTCTTTCTGGAAAGTTTCTAACACCTTTCTTAATTTCTATATTACATTAATAGAACGATCCTAGTAGCCCTTACGACATTATTTTATAAAAAATGTTAATATCTCAATTGATTTGTTCTATCAACTGTCAACTATGTTACAAATAAAGTCATTAAAGCTGCATTAAATCGACGATCTGTATCCGCTCTCGGAATCTCGGCTCAAAGTTAATTCGCGCAAAAACTAAGACTTTGTTGCTTAATACTGAAGTAAGGTGTATACAAAACGGAAACGATTTAGTTAGGGACTCTGGCAGTCTGAATGGCTGTTAACAGGTCGAGCAAAGTCATCATGTAGTGTTTACGCTTCGCTTTCAGTTACTTAGCACAGATGAAAAAAAGGAATGTGCTGACAGGAAAAAGACAATTTGACAGGATTGTTTTCTGATGGATATATCGAAACGTTCTTCTAATTTCAGTCAGCTGATCCAGCGTGCACCAAACAACAAGGCATATGAACAAAAGATGAATATCATTAATAACTGTTCAAGCATGAAGAAGTGGAAAGAAAGGGCTAACGAAAGCTAAGAGCGATATTTAGCTAAACAACTCTCCGGACCGCAGAGAAGGGAAATCAACCAAAAAGTATCCCGCACGTCTAGTGAGCCGAAAAAAAGCTTTTTACAACTTGTTTTGTTAATTGTGCCTATACCAAATGGTGGATCCCTGGGTACGTCGGACAAAACATTCGCCTTTTATATGACGGTCCTTATGGCGTTATTTTATAAACCAGGGTATCTAAAAGATAGTAATGCTGCGGAACATTCTGTTGATAGTGACATATTTTTACGCAGTCATTAATTTATCTGCGCCTTTCAAGTCCTATATTATAACCTTTATTTCTTAAAGTAGTGTCAAACTGTGGTGTGTAACTTAAAATCTGTCCTTATATGTATCAAGTTCATGCATCATGACAAATCGATGGCGAGGTGTGACAAGGGATCGAGACAATAAAGCACATACACATACACACATGATACACATCTACTTCCTTCAAGTTTACCAGAAAATCGAGATGAAATTTGAAAGATGTGGAAATTGTAGGAGCAGAAATTTCACTTATAAATTCTGTTCTTGTACGCGTTAAGTCTAGAGTGTTGACAGTATCGAAAATGCGTCGATCGCTAGATTGGGAACCATTTCCGGATGTCGCTTGTCTCCGCTGGCGGCACCAGTGACAGCCGAAAATACGTCTGCGTTCGCAGGCTAGTCGATCGCCGGATATGCGAAAATGCTAAAACTTAAGTTTAAATTCATGTTTGGATGAAAAGGAATTGATCGTAGCATATAGTGTCACGTGTGTTACCTGAGTAAAGATGATTCCCTGATTGGTGTGCGCAGCCTGAGAGATAATTGTGAGTATACGTTGCACAAAAAAGGGAGGAAAGTTGCATTTTTTTGTCTCGCTCCTATTTGAACAGTTTGTTTGACTACAACTGAGTTGAAAACGATTTCTTTGCTTGTAAGTATCCTTTTTTTATGGATATCTCACTCTCAGTAGCTTCTGCCACTTAAACAAAAATTGACAACGGCCAAATAAACCTCCTGTTATCAAATTGTAAATGTATTTTTACCTTCTTGCCGGTGGATAGTTACCTTTATTTCTTTTAAGTCAACAGTTAGTAATAATATTCATCTTTTGTTCATATGTCTTGCTGCTTGGTTCACGCCGGATATCAGCTGACTAAAATTAGAATATCGTTTTGATGTAACCATTAGAAAACTATCCTGTCAAATTATCCTTTTCTTTTCAGTTCATTCCTTCCATCACCTGAGCTAAGTTAAAGCGAAGCGTAAAGAATGTATGATAACTTTCTTCGACTTGTCAGCCATTCAGACTGTCAGAATCTTGAACAAAATCGTTTTCGTTCTTTATCCACAGAATAATCTACCTTACTAGACTACTAGAAGATTAAGCAACAAAGTCGTGTATATGTATATAATTTTTTTCATCCAGATTAACTTTACCAGCTTTAAGAAATTCAGAAAAAAAAAATAGTAATGTGCAGTATTGTTTGATTCGATTTTTTAAAAGGACTGGTGAAGTTAAGGCAGATAACTGACTTTTTTGTTGAGAGATTTATGCTTTAAAAGTAAACATGATTTCCAAATAAACACCCACATGATTGATTTGCAAATTGCCTTTTTGGAGATTTTCTCATTTTGTTTGGACTTCAAATCATTTCGCTTGGTGACATGCTTTTTAACGTATTTCGTTAAAGGTAGTTATTGTGTCGAGTTAATGATAAGTAATTTATGGAAGCGCCGCTTTTAAGCTTTGCTAAATCCATATAAATCGTAAATGAATAACTGACCAATTTCGTTATTTTAAAATTCAGCGTAAAGTAATAGACCTCAGTACAAGGCTCTGGGGAATAACTACAGAGTTTGTTGGGTTTATTCCCTACAGTCTCGTACTGAGATCGATTTTTTTAGGTTGAATTTTAATATATAGAAATTGGTCTATTCTGTAGCCTTATTCACTTTCGATGCTTCGGGCGATTTAACTATCTGGCCTAATATAGTGCGAAATTTTTTTCCACGTGGATTAGAATGGGATAAGTGTGGCTTTTGTTTCACTTCTGTTTGAACAGTTTGCTTGATGATGATTAATTTTTTCCCCCTTGTAATTGCCGGAGCCCTCTTTTTCTGTCATAGCAGCAGTCTGTTTATTTACTGCATGTCAATCTTTAAACGTTGAACTCGGAAAGGCATTCAAAGCATAAAACCATAAACAGCATGCCGAGCGCAACTGCCATTATCTTTACGGCTGTCTTTACGCTCGAGACGCTCGTCGTCATCATAGGAAATACGTTGACGATTTTTGTTTTCTGGACTCACAGATTTCATCTAAAAGAAGCTTATTATATCTTCTCATCAACCTCGCGGTTGCTGATTTACTTGTAGGAGTCACAGAGTCGAAGGTCCTCGGCTCTGAGAAGATTCCTAATTTAATTACACAAGCTGAACGAAAAGAAGGCAGCGGTGTGAATCCTACGAAGGCATTTCAAGTCCTCGGCTTTACCTCGTCAGTGTTCTTTCTCGTTTTAATCGCCCTAGAGAGAGTTTTCGCTCTGTTATGGCCACTCCGTCATCGTGTAACAAGCACACGCGCTTATGCTTACAGCATCGTCATAGTTTGGGCAGCTGGTTTCTCCATGGCCGCGATATCGACTTTGCTGCCGACCTACTACCCAGAGCTGGATAGGATGTCGGGTGTCACTGTCCATTCGTGTCTTTTCATATCTTTGCTGGTTATCTGTGCAAGCTACTTTACAATCCGTAATCATTTGCGTACCAAGACCAATGGAATTGACGTCCACTTCCAAAACGCAAGGGATCAAAATGTACGCCTTTCAAGAACACTCTTCAT
>JAHPZR010034114.1:30000-32789 GCA_019787425.1 Platygyra sinensis | reverse complement strand
TATCAGACTCCACACACCACTGGACACCAAGAGCACGTTCCACAGGGAGGGTATCTTTGGTGATATCCAGGTTTTGGAGGTCCTTTGAGAGATCTTCATGGGGTATTGCATCGATCACAGCCTTGTGATTAGATATGAATTTGTGCAGATTGAATCCACCCTTTGCACATAACATCTTCGTTGTCCTCACCAGGGTAATAGCTGCATCAGGTGTAGACACTGACTTCAGCCCATCGTCAACATAAAAATCATTCTTTACAAAGCTGGCTGCCTCACTTCCACATTGGCTTTCGTAGTCACTTGCCATCTTCTTCAAGGCAAAGTTTGCACAACCGGGTGAGGAGGTAGCACCAAACAGGTGCACAGTCATTCTGTATTCAGTTGGTTCACTGTCAAGGTTGCCGTTCTCCCACCAAAGGAAGCGGAGGAAATTACGATACTCTGGGTTTACTTTGACCTGATGGAACATGCCCTCAGTGTCACACATGAGGGCTACCGGCTCTTGTCGAAATCTGCACAGCACACCCACAAGATTGTTAGTGAGCTCGGGTCCCTGAAGAAGGTGACGGTTGAGGCACTCCCCAGCATATTCCACACTGCAATCGAAGACCACCCTTATTTTTTCAGGCTTCTTGGGGTGATAAACCCCATGGTGGGGGATGTACCACACTTGATTGTTGTTGAGAGGGATGTCTTCAGCTGGTACCCTTTCAGCATAGCCACGATCGATGATTTCTGCCATGAATGCAAGATAATCCTTTCGGTAACGGCTGTCATGTTTGAGTCTCCCTTTAAGTTTACCGAGCCTACTTAAAGCCACCTCCTTGTTGTTAGGTAACTTGACCGGGTCTTGCTTGAATGGCAGGGGTAGTTCATAGTGACTGTCCTCCCTTTGGTGTACCCCATCTGTCATCTTCTTCATAAATTTCCTATCCTCAAAGGAAAATGGTCTCCTTTCAGGCTTTGTGTCAATGAAGTCTTGCTCAAACATCTTGTTTATCTGCAGTGGATTGAGGACTTCCTTCGTGTGTGTCTTGAAGGCGAAATGGCAAAGTTTCCCTGAGCTGCAGTGAACTTCACGGGCAATGATCTTGTTGGCTCCAGCATAATCTTCTTCAACTTCAACCTTACAATCACTGGGTTTCACAGTACCAATAATTCCCCAGCCTGAGGCTGTTCGCTTGGCATACGGGTCATTGTCGTTTCCTGGAATGACTTCCCTTGGCTTTATAGCTGACGCGCAGTTGATGCCAGGAAGGAGGCCGACATCCATATCGTCCTTGTACGGCATGAGGCAATCTGCCATTCTTCTCAGGTGTGGCCACTTACGAGCTGTTTCTGGTCTGGGTATCTGACTGCGTCAGGCAGGGATGATGTTTCTGGAATAGGTACGAGGCAGAGGGATATCTGTTTCCTCTTGCACTCCACGAACAACAAGGCCTGTGATTTTCTGGCTGGTGATGGTTTCTTCGGCTAGGACTGTTGAAAGCTTAAGGTTAACCTCCGGACCGTCGACTCCGAGCTTCTCCAATGTTCCTTGCTTTATAAAGCATGCATCGGACTGGTCATCCAATAACGCGTACACCATGATTTTCTTATTAGGGGAGTCTTGGTGGTGAAGCCATACTGGAACAATGAGGGAATGTGTGATGCTCTCAACATGACCCTTCATGTTGCAGACCTCTATGCAATGGGTGATTGGGTTCTGACTGTTTGTATTGCCAATTTCGTGCCCTTTTCCCTGGAATTTCTGGGCATCATCATGAAGGGAAGTGGGGTGGCGGTTGTTGCACGTCCTGCAAAGCTTCCTTCCGCGGCATTCCTTTGATACGTGTCCCCACTTGAGGCATCCCCAGCAGAGTGCTCATGACTGCACGAATTGCCTCCTTTCAGGAAGAGGTAGTCTTGCAAATCTCGGGCAGTTGTCAAGTTCATGCTGTGACTTGCAAAGGAGGCACGTGTTTATCTTAGGTTCGCTCCTTTCTCGACTACTCTCATTGCCTTCTCGAACTCCTGTTGCAAAGGCTCCTGCTTCAAGTGGTCTTCTATGTCTTGTTAACATTCCATTTCTCCCACGATCTTCTTTGTCATCTCCCTTCAGGGCATGTAGGGAAGTAACTGGATTACAAGAAATCCTTGCTTCCTTCTTCATGAATTTGCAAAATTCTGAGAATGGAGGAAAGCCAACCTTTTCTTGTTTCCTTATTAATTGGTGAGCTTGTTCCAAGGTGATTGGACTGACTCTTCTTCAGTTATCCACTCGTCCACGATTCGACTCCATCTGACTGCCAAGTGATTAGGAAGCTTTCTTAGTATCTTCTGATTTTCATCGGGGTCATTGAGCACACTCAGGTAACGAATACTATTCATAGCAGTATTACAGTGTTCAAGACAGTCAGAGAATCTTCTCAAACCTTGACCATCGTTCGGCAAAATCCTTGGCCAATTATTAATCCTCTTGCAAAATGCGTCAGCTACCATGAATTGGTTTCCAAATCGGTCAGTCAAGATTTTCCTTGCCTTCTGGTAAGCGTCTGTACTGCCTAGTGAGAGAAGACCACTAACTGCCTCCTTGGCTTCCCCTGCAGTGTAGCGTCCGAGATAATAAAGCCGTTCTGAAGGGTCTTTCGTTTTTCTTTCGATGAAGGTTTCGAAAGATTTTATCCAGGTGGGGTATTGTAGCGGATTCCTCTGAACACTTCAGGCTCTGGACGAGGAAGGCTCTCTCTGTCCTGTCTCTGGGTTAGGAGTTCTGATAGTTTTTCCAGGAGTTCTTCACCTGTAGAATG
>JAHPZR010034114.1:20000-25000 GCA_019787425.1 Platygyra sinensis | reverse complement strand
TCCGTAGGGATTATGTTGACATGTGCAGCCAATGAAAAAATTGAACAGAGTGAATTGTTTCAGTTAATTGTGGCGCGAGGTACGATTCAATATGTCCAGTCCTTAATTCAATTTTTTTCATCCGTCAAATCTGATCATCTGCTCCGATGTTTGTGGGAGGAAAGATCAATAATGTAATTTATTGGTAATTGACCAGTCAGAGAATGACGATGCAGAAAATATAGAGTAATAATTGCATTTGCTTTATTTAGAGCTTGGGCTGCGTTTTCAATACTAAAATTGATCAGTAATTCGTCTTCAGCTGAGTTCACGTATTAAACGTAAACAAGAAACGCATTCCAAACTAATTTAAGTTTTTCCAAATTCGACATTTTCCGCAGACAACGCTATTTTTGTTTATTTTGGGGAGACCAAATACATTAGCTGAGTTTTTTCTAAAAATCTGGAGGAGCGAGAAAATAAGACATCACGAATCGAATTCTTGTTTAGTCTGCGCATTGATTACCACTGTCCTCACAAATTAGCTATTATAGTACGCTAAGAATGATATAATAAGTTTTTTTTTTACTTCATTTTGTTAAAGTATTCTAGGATTCTACTTGTACAGGTGTAATCCAGGTGTCCGAAATTCGGAGAGGAGTAAGAGGAAGAGACATCATGAGTTTTTCTTTTATGCAGAATGATTTTTACTGTCAAATAACACGCAAAAATTGTTATAGTAGGCTAAAATTAAGTACAAATTTAGTATATTTCACTGATGTTATCTAGGGGTCCGAAATTTGGACCCTCGCGAGTCCGCCAAGAACATGACATCAAAGTAATACTTAAAAATAAAGGGGTCCGAATTTCTGGCCCTGGGTTTCATCCCCCCTGATATCTATTGGTCCGAAATTCGGACCATTACTGTTAAACGAATCCCGGCCCTGGGAATCACTTTGTCAAAATGTTACTTTCAAATCTAACACAAATCCCATTCAAAACAAAGTTAAAACAACTGCAATATTACTAATTTATATTTTCCGCATTCGAATTCGGTTTATTTAAATAGACGGGAATTCAATGACAGAAAAACTATTAGCCTTCCTAACGCTTGTACGCAGACGTCATTTGGCTCGTCAAGCGCGCCAATCTCATTTCAAAACCATGGTGATGTTTTCAGGCGATCGGTACTAGCGAATACTATTTCGTTAAGTTTATACCGATCAAAGTTACATTAGAATTAAAAAGCAAACAACAATCGATAGCGAATAAATTGGTCAACATTGGCATATGCTCAAATATTTCAGAAAAGAAGTCATTAACTAACATAACTAACATGGCGTATGGAATTTAGTTTGCATACCGTATCTTACTTTCAAAAATGAAGGAATATCCCAATTCTGTTAACAAAAGCGAATGGGTGTAATACTGTATGATTTCACGTATATTTTTCCGTGGCTCGGCGGGGTTGAACGTGGGAGGCCAGGTGATCTGCGCGCATTGAAGAGTGTATGCATCTTCCACGCCAATTACTTTCCGCCTTGCCCAAATGTTTGACATTAGCACGTGGACGAAAACATGTAGAGAAACTTTACATGAGCAGTTACATCCCCACTCAATTTATGAAGTACCATCTTACACATGCCAATGAAAATTATTACCTTACTTTGGGCAGAGTCGAATGCTAACTATAGTTAATTTCAGTTGTGAATTCAGGGGTAAATAATTTGCATAGATCTTTATCTCGGAACACTGCTTTCCAAATAAAAACAGCACCGCTTTCCGAAGGGTTTAAGCAGAGTTGAATCTAAAGTCCAAAATTGGTATCCTTAGTTTTCGAATAAAACAGCACCGCCTTCTTTAAGGATTTCACGGACTCAAAACCAAGGGTCCGAAATTCGGAGCCTTAGTTTCTTAATAAAGCAGCACCGCTTTCCTCAGAATTTCAGGGACTTAAAACCAAGGATCCGAAACAGTTCGGAACCTTAGTTTCCCAATAAAACAGCACGACGTTTTTCAGGATTTTACGGACTCGAAAACAAGGGTCCGAATTTCGGAGCCCTAGTTTCTTAATAAAGCGACACCGCTTTCTTCAGAATTTCACGGACTTAAAACCAAGGGTGCGAGATTCGGAACCTTAGTTTCCGAATAAAACAGCATTGCGTTTTTCAGAATTTTACGGACTCAAAACCAAGGGTCCGCATTTCGAAGCCTTAGTTTTTCAATAAAGTAGTACCGTTTTCTTGAGAATTTCATCCACTTAAAAAATTAAACCGAGGGTCCGAAATTCGGAGCTTTGATATCTGAATAAAACAGCACGATGTTCTCCAGGATTTAACGGACTCAAGACTAAGGGTCCCAGCGTTTTTTTTTTGGTACAAAACAGCAGTGCTGTAATTCTTCAAGGCTCCTAATTTCAGACACTTGGATATTGAAAGAATAAATCACTTTATTTGTCGTAATTTCAACGAAGTCAAAACAAAGGGTCCGATATGAAAACCCTTGGTGTTTTGATAAACGCTTCACATATGCGTATAAGGAATTATAATGTTCAATTCTGAGAACCAAATTTAGCTGTCCGCTGGAATAAGGAATTTCTTATGCACTCACAGCTCGTTTTTTAACTGTCCGTAAGATTCGAAGACTTCAAGTGACAAGAAAGACTTGAAAAATGGTTGTCCTTCAAAACATGGAAAAAATACTATACTTTTATTCTCCAAATTCTACTAAAAACACGAAATGAAGCTCATTTTTACATTATAAAATGTGCCCTCCGATTTATTTGAGCGAGATTGTATTTTTTGTGGAGTACTTACAAGGAAAAAGCTTAAAATTACATTTTTCTGCGGAATTATTACTTTTGGAAAATAGCTTGGACAGCGTTAAGAAAAACGTTTATTTCCTAGCTAAGAGTCCCAACCCTTTAATAATGACGTATAGTAAGTAGATTTAGGCACAATTTCGATGGCTGTCATAATTAAATATATGGATTTTCCGGTTGTTTGTGCCAGAGACATCTCATACTAGCAAAGAGGTAATTATTATTGACGTATTTTCCGGGTTTCTTTGGTTTGATGCGAATTTTTACTCTAGGACATTTACCTTTTATGATACCGTGGAAACCACACAGACAAGCAAGAAAATAGATTTATATTTTCCTTCCTAGTAAAATGTTGAAATCATTATGGACGTAACATTAAACGCTACTGGCAACCTCTACTACGAAAAACGAATTATTGGTGCACTCTCTCCAAGTATGAGATTACCATAACAAATGCTAAAATAGAACATTTCAATGAACAAACAGCAAATTCTCAAAATAAACTTCGAGAAAAAAAAACAAAAAACTATTAACTAAACTAAAACTAAAAATTACGAATTAATTCAGTCTACCTTAAACAAAGTGAAATAAAATAAACAAGAGAAATGTACCGATGTGTTTTCTTTTTACAAGCTCACCAAATCTCCTAATTATAATATAGAACGCAGATTTTTTTTGCCACAACAGATCGAACCAGCTCCAGCTGTACACAGTAAATTGATTGCTCGCGGAGTCTTTAAAAGTCACTCTCGCTCGCGTACAGTTAGCGAGTAAACAAGCATTAATGGAAAACATAAATGGGAATTGCTCTTTGTATTTCTCTAAGATGTCTTGTTACAAAGCATTTTAGCAAGATTCCAAGTCGATCTTTTCCATCAATTTTGAATCTTAATTTGTAGTCCACGTTTAACATCATCATCATGATCATCATCATCATGATCATCATGATCATCATCATCATCATCAGGATCATCATGATCATCATCATCATCATCATGATCATCATCATTTTAACATCATTTTAACAATTATTTCACCTCGCCATCAGAACACGAAAGGAAATCACTTTTGCTGTTTCTATCAGAATCTTCTTTCCGCTCCGGAGCATGACATTTCCGGAGCTGTCATTTCTTCGATTCCGTTCAAAGATGGCGGAAAGAATAATTATGCAGGCGTCATGGGTCCATCCAAGGATTTCTTCCGCCGGTGGTTGTCGAAGTGTGGATGGAAGAAATTTAATCCGTTTTATATGAGAGTGAAAAGACATTTTTCACATTTTATCCGGCATAGGTCAGGTTTTGAGGTTTTAATTAGCATTTTTAACCCATGTTTTAACTTAAAAAAGGCTGATACAGACCTTTAAAGCATCAACGATTAAAAAAAAAATAACGAACATATGTGCATAAAGATGACAGTGTTTCAAATCACTATTACTGGGAACCATATTAGCTTTCAATAAATGTCATCGTGGTACAGGATTTGTCAAATGAACGGACTTGAATTTTTTGAAGTTGAAATAACATCTGCGTATTGCAAACAAACGCTGGTAAGAATTGCTTAAATATGGCGAGGAAGCTGAAATGATGTAACGATTGTGTAATTTTGACTTTCGCAGAGTCGGAGTCTCAACTAAGGTACCTTTTGGCCTTATTGCTTGCTGAACAAATATGAAAGCCATTACTGGTTTTGTGTTCTGGTTTTTATCGCAGCTTGTGTGGAAGAAAGGTGAGAGAGCTTGATACTTTAATTTTATATTGGATTAAAGTGCGCTCTCGAAGAATATTAAACAGTAAGAATTAATAAGAGGAGATAATGCTACTACACGCTTTAAAATTGCTGTGAGAGGGAGAAGGGAGCAGCACAATTCAGATATAAGGACAGAAAACTAGTCGAAGACGAGATTTCGTTGGACAGAATACCGTCGACTAATGTGAATTTAAGCCGGATCGGACGGTAAATCGAGTTAACATCGCTACTGATACTCGTGAGTTTTGCGTCCAGAACGAATTTAAGGTAATTCCCTTGAAATTGTTCTACTATCAAACTTTTTTTGAAACTTGGCGTAATGAACATTCATGGTATGAACATTATAAAAATGCAATAAAAAAATGGGGTCACCGTGCTGGTTTACGCGTCAGCAAGCTCTTAAAATGAGGTATTTTTACTGGTTGCGCGTTAAAAGTTCGAATCACCTTCATAC
>JAHPZR010034114.1:7500-10000 GCA_019787425.1 Platygyra sinensis | reverse complement strand
CTAAGCTCATCTTTGTGAGTTGTTAGTTTTATCGATATTTAAAGTGGCTAACTAACCGCGTTGAGAGGGCAACAATGCGGTAGGCTCTTGAGGTTCCTCAGTATTGCTTTTTGTACGTTGGATGGGCACGGCATTTGCGGATAGCGCGTCATTCAAACCTAAACTCATCTGAGAGTTTTAAAAAATTATACATTATCCTTAAAATTAACTTGTAGTCCGCCCTTGTTTAGTTCCTTTCAGAGAAGTTTTGATGCTGAACAAATTTCCATCCATTCTACCAGCAGTAAAACTTCAGTTGTTTATTAATAAAATTTATTTATTTATTTATTTATTACAATCTATGGTTAAAAACCAAAGGATGAACTGCAAAGGAGTCCCAGACCCCATATAAAAAAACAGATCACCTAAATATATAAAAACACAATAAAGTAATAGTTACATAAAATACATGAAAATATAAAAACTACTTAGAAATAACTAAAAAAATTTCTTAACTCTAGACTTAAAAATATTTACATTATCAGAAACACAAATATCTAACGGTAATTGATTCCACTGGTCAGTTGTTCTATGGAAGAAACTGTACTTTAAGACATTAGTTCTGGCATATTTCTTCTTTAAAGTTAAAAAGCCCTTAGACCTAAGTGAGAAGCGGTCAGCTTCTGAGTGGAAATTTATAATTTGAGTGGAAAACTATAATTTTTACAGCTTCGTTGAATCCATTTCTTCTTTCATGACACGAGCTCTGATATAGTTTCTGTGGCATGGATCGGATGAGTTTTTCGATTTGTCTGGCTAGATCTACAAACAAGCCGGCAACTTAATTGTTGTGGTCTTTCTGTTTGAGATCCTTGATGCCAGCATGCAGAATCACTTGGTCAGGTGAGAGCTCCAAATAATCCTTTATGGCTTTGGTGGTGGCACCAAAAAACGATTTAACCATCACTCAATGACTAACGGCTTTTCCTAACTGTGTAGCTTGAATATTAAACAACAAACAACAACAACAACAAATAAACTTTATTAATAATAACACTTAAAACTGAGAACATGCACAACTCGCATATAGCGTAAGCTAGTCGAGGCGAGTTGTGCAGGAAGAAAAAAAAAATAATAATAAAATAAAAATAAAAATAAAACCAATTTGTAAGCTTCAAATAAAAGACTATAAATCACTATAAATCACGACAGGAATGAACTACAACTATATTCTTTATAAGTAGAGTCTCCAATCAACAAGGTAGTACTTTCGTTTGCTGGCTTGGATTTTTTCGTGTCGAAGTTGGTAGAGGACTGTTCTTCAATGATCTTCTTTCTCAGTGTTTTTTCTTTCTCTTTTTCGTGCCAACGGTTTGCCATTCGTTCTGATTAGAGCATTGCTTAGACTGGGCACTATCACAAGACGTTTTATATATTAACCCAAGTTATTCTAGCGTTTTGATTGGTTCTTGCCTATGACCTATTAGAGGACAGATGCACGATTGACGTCATCATAACAGAGTCTTTGCCTTTCTGCTTTAAATTGGCGGAAAGTTTTGAGAATTTCGATAATATTTTACGCGGCTGGATAAAAGATAAGGTACGAAAAAGTCTTACTGAGGCATTGAGCAGGTTCGAGAAGCAAGAAGAAGGAAGATAATGCCGTTTCTTTTACAAAAGATTTAGGAAAAATACTAGAGCAGTCTCGGTCTTCAGTCGAGTGAGACTAAACCAAGCAAAAATCGGTGTCAGTAGGCGAGAACCATTTTTTACCTCGAATTTAACAAATCCTAAAAGACAAAATTTTCTGAGATTAATTAAAAAAAAAATTCAACTCTTCCCAGTCTCAAGATAACTGTTGACACACTGATTGATGTCAGGAATGAAACATGAAAACCTGCGAGTATTCTAGTCCATTTCAGGGCACAGCAGCGAACTAAGTACAGCTCACGGCCAACTGTATCGCAGCTAAAATGTGTCTCCGACATTATATCACTTAAACTGATTTAAGAATCACCAACCATAGAAGGGCAAAAATTTTCACCGTCACTAATGCTCCTTTCATTCAAAACTCGCATCAAATGGGCTCTAGGTTGACCACAACCACAAGTTTTCCGAGGGTATTTTCTCAAACTCCTGCAATATCTAACGCAACGTCCAAGCTTTTCGGCTCACAGGGCTGCTCTTATCACAAAAACTGACTTGACTTTTCCAGGATTTTCTTTAAAATTGGTAGATTTTGCAGCTCAATTCTGCTTTCGCTGTAAGTTTTCATTACGCGAGGAGAGACCCTCGAGCTGCTAGAGTCAGGTTTGAGAGTGGCGTGATTTTCCTGGACCAATCACAATTATTTGCTACGCATAGCAACCAATGAGATTACTTCATTTTGTATAAATAATAGATTACGTCAAATGGCTTTTTTTTCGTGTTCGCCAAAGTGGGCAAAGGTGGGACAAAGGCCAGCTTTCGCGTTATGTTGAAATATTTTGAAATAAAAAAAAGCTTTATCCCCAGTAGTTGT
>JAHPZR010034113.1:10000-13909 GCA_019787425.1 Platygyra sinensis | reverse complement strand
ATTGAGGGTGCTTGACAAATTGACGAGGAAAGTACATAACAACTGGATAGCTCTGGGCATTCTGGCTATGACATGGAACCGCGCGAAAATGGCAATGAACCACGTGGGTATCCAACACAGCATAAATGCAAAAACGATAACAAACAAAGATCTGCAGATGCGGATTTCATGTGTGCTGACAGTCGTCATATCCTCGCTGTGTCTGTTGAAGAGCTTGTACCACTCCCATGTTGTGTTCCTTGATGTGTTTTAAAACATTTTTGTAGCTGAAAATGGTAAACAGTCAATGGGAACAGTAAAAGAAGCCAACAACGAGAAAGTAATGGACAATTTTGCCAAATTCTCGTCGATGTACGTTCATGCACACTGCATAGCCAGGCACGAAGTGAAATTCCTGCAAGCCCGTGAGACGAACGATCAAAATATAACAGGCAACAAACATCCACGCGGAAACGATTAACATGAGAGATTTTCTGTGCGAAAAAAAATCTTTTATATTGTTGATCCGACTTGCATATCCTCACATATCTGTTTATCGCCGTCAAACCCATGGTGACAGGTGAAATATAAACGACAAATTGGGCCATGAAGGCGTGCATTTGGCAAGTGGTTCCGCCAAAAGGCCATCTGCCTGAAATAAGAACCCCAGCAGCCAGAGGCATAACAAAAATGGCGGACAACAAATCGCTGATGGCCAAAGCGACAATGTACACGTTGGTCGAGGTACGAGTCTTGTATTTTTGTAAACAGAGATACAGACTAAAACATTTCCCAACAGGGATAACACATTTAACAAAATCATAAAGCTGGCTTCCAAGACCGTCAAAAACATATTTCGAGAATTAAGCTCGTCTTCCATACCGCCAAATGTTACAGTGAATAGCAAAGTGACGTTTTCGTCTTTCTCTATCAAATCACGATCACGTTCGCTTGTCAAAGAAATGATATAAATCTTAATTTTGACAGACTCTATGTATACAAAATATATTAATCTCTCATTTTAGCTGTTGATTTGTTTGCTCTCAAAGAAACAAATTACTTTGATATGTTTGCCTGAATTGATTATCATCCAAGTTAATAAAGAAGGTCAGTTGTTCAGGTCAGTTCACGGACAATCTGTTGAATTTCCTGAAAGCTCAGTGTCATCCCGCTATAAAGATATATATATTTTAATTTGTCTGATGCCTTTTATTATTACAAACACCTCACTGCTCGAAAAAGTCCCATCGTAGCCATAATTGTCATTTGCAATTTTAGTTCTGTTTGTTTCATACCGCTTGTAAGTTATTATACACATAAAATTCAATCAAAAAAACTGGATTAATCCTACAAAAAAATACAAGGTAAGTGTTGAGTCCGCAAAGCGTCAAAACTCTTTGGTAAAGTTAGTGTGTTTTATAAATATTTATAAGTGATAAAAGTATCTGGCAGTAAGAACTAAACCTCATATTATTGCATTTCTAGCTTTCTGATTGGCTTACACTTCGTTTAACACTGCACAAATAATCTGGCACTTTATTGCGGAACCAGAAAGAAGGCACTTGCACCGTCTCTACTAAATCTTGCGTCGAGAATTAAGAAGGGCATTTGTTACTAAAAGGGTAAAAAACAGCTTCATTTTAACTTTACGAAGTACTAACAAAAAGTTTGAAAGGAAGGATGGTCGCCTTTCAAAGTGTAATAAAACTGACTCAGCAGAATGAGCAGAGAAAGTCTACGAGTAACGGGTCCTTATGAGAGTAAATCCCTGCCTCCACAATTGACTCATTAGTACTTATACTAGTTTTGATAACACACCAAATGTAAAAAGGGAGATTCGAACGTTATAGGCAATACACGACCCGCTAACTCCACCTACAAGAGGGCCGTTCTCAAAATCACTTAAAGTGCGTTGTTATGACCTAGGTTGTGCTCTTAAGGTAAGCTTTACAAGATGTCGTATGTTCTCTTCAGGTCACGTACTTCAGCGATGTTCTCAGTTGCAAGGAAAAAGGTCAGGGAAAAAACATTATATTGACACGACATAACGTAATTGCAAGAATGTAAGTACGATTGTCTTCACAGACACCTAGACCCTTTCAGTATGTATCGAATTTACCGTTGACCGATAAATAAGGGAAATATTATAATAATGGTAAAAATATAATGATAGAAGCTTTGAAGTGTAGCTGAGGAAAGATATCACTAGATATACTAACGCAATTGATTCAATAAAGAAAACAAATTGATCAACACACCTTCCACACTACGCACAGGGAAAAAAAATTAAACGCAACAAACCACCGATTATCTTGGATTTGTGTTTTTATGAGAAAACTCGGACAGGAAATGAAATGATAATCAAGATAGAATGTTTTCGAAAAGCTTCGTTTTTCGAAATGTTTTCCGTGGCCACAGGAAAACGAAAAGCAGACGTTTTCAAATCCAGTCGATTTGAAGAACGTTTTCGAAGATTCCGTTTTCATGACGGATTAGTGTGGACGGTAGGCCTAATCGTAGAAATAAAACTGCGTTTTTAATTTTTTTCCTGGGTAGTTTGCACTCTGCCTTAAAATTCATTGCTTATAAATGCTAATGATATTATCTGCCGCGTGCTCATTTTCTACTGTGATGCTTTGGCCTCTCTTTCAATATTTATAAATAACTGCTGTATTAGCTTGTTTGTGTTGCTTTTCGGTTT
Organism: Platygyra sinensis; assembly: GCA_019787425.1. Classification (NCBI taxonomy): domain Eukaryota; kingdom Metazoa; phylum Cnidaria; class Anthozoa; order Scleractinia; family Merulinidae; genus Platygyra; species Platygyra sinensis. Next base: position 11,229 of record JAHPZR010034113.1, on the reverse strand, counting down.
TAATCAAGCTTCCAGCTTGAGGTTATAATAGTATGAAGCCAAAGATTTAGACGTGAATCTTTTTCGCCAAACGTGTTACATGTAGTACAAATGCCACGTTACTCGCTACCAGAGTCAATAATTAATACTTAATGACTTGTTCCGAGGGTAACAGTGAATTTTGTTTCCTCAGAGAGAACTGAATCTAAGTTTGAGGGAAACAAATTCGCTGTTCTCCAAGGGACCAGTCATTAAGTGATTTGTTATATATCAAAACAAATATAACAAATTTTGAAAAACGCGCTGTGATTCCAGCGACAACATCAAGCACCATACAATCATGAACAAAAGCCAGTCGAGACACTCCTCGAAAAAGACATACTTCGTTAAACGCCGTGAGTTTTTCAGTCTCCAGTTTTGATCATTTCGACCCCTCTTCCCCCTTTTCAATGCTGGTAACCAGGTGAAAGTGTCCACGTAGCGTATTGCAACATTGAAAAGGGGGAGAGAGAGAGAGGGGGAGGGGGGTTGGCTATCGACCAAAAAGATGTTTTTTGAAATGACGGAAGGACGACGATAGAAAGCGTTTGTTTTACTCAAATGTGTCAACAATTTTGTCCATGATTGTCTGAAATCGCCTTTCAGCGAAAATGAATAGCAATTGTACTAGATATGTGTTTAAAATGCTGAAATACCATAAAAATCTATTTGTAGTTTAGGTCAGGATTTGCGGGAGGCTTAAGAGCAGCGCAGAATAGTTTTTCGCAGACTCGTTTCCCAGTCCCCACGCATTAGCGGCTGCTTAGTGCGCTGCAACGTTTGCCTAGTGGTCGCGCTAAGCGCAAATTGAATCCACACACGTTAAAGAACAACAAATCGTGTTTGTAAGATAATACGGTAAGGTAAAGACCCAAATTTACGTCCTTGTAGATTTTGATTCGCGAAATTTGTCTTAGTGATTTTGCTGATAACAAACCACGAGTGATTGAACTCAGCAGCAGAAGTCTGGCATGACACAAGCATCGCTGACAATGCAACAGTTCTCGGGAACAGTTGCCGCCCATAAAAAAGCAGATTTGCTGCTTCTGTCTCTTGATGTTGTTAGCAGACTAAATAGCCTGAGTTGGTTTTGCAACGATTCACAACGGTTCACAACGGTTCACATAAAACAAATAAAGAGTATCTTTTATTTTCTTTAAATGGGGATTTAAACAGTTAATGTGTGTTGTACTCTACATATTCGATGCATG
>JAHPZR010034112.1:20000-21120 GCA_019787425.1 Platygyra sinensis | reverse complement strand
ACTTCAACACTCTGATGTTTGATTACTTCCTTCTTTTATTTCCAACGATTGCTGTTACAAAGTCGTTCTGCTTTCACTCTTCACTGGCCTTAACTATCCCAGCAACTACTTCAACTACGTTAGACTACAACAACTGTTTTTCAACAACTAGGAGTTTACTTGTCACGTTCCTTTTAAAGTGACAGCCACTCAATTCATCAAATCAATGTCAAACTGTCAATCAGGCTAGCGCAAGGTCATGCGCAATTCGGATAAGGCCTAAGTGCGAGTGCGCACCGAACTATTTAACATATTTTCTTTCGAGGTTATCGAAGTTGACTAAAACTTTTTCTACCTTGATTTAAACCGACTATTCCTAAGTAGTTGACCCGAGCAAGGTAACGCGAACAATATAAAAGTTACAATCTTGATTTTCACCGATTAAAAGTCAAGGATAACCCTAAGTTAAGAGAGAAAAGTTGTTGTCAAATATTTCATACAACATACGTATCACTAATAGAACAATGGCTCAACTCCAAGTTCGTGGGCTGGCCTTTTCTCAATCTTAAGCCCGCCTAGTCCATATCATTATCTGTTTGCGTGCTCTTGAGTTCAATCATACACAATAAACACCTCAGTGTTGATTGTGGTAATCACACTTTTGTTGGATCTTAATCACACTTTTGCTGGCTCTTTGTGCGAGGTATTAACGAGATACGAACCTTAATTACACAGCCGCATTTCGGTGTTCAAACAAGACTACTAAACGAATAAAGTTTGGCTGAAAAATTACACAACAAAATCCTGACAAGTTACAGAATGCCAAATGGTTAATTCCAGGAAGAGCGCTTCCAAAAGCCAAACATCAGATTTACTTCATTATCTTGAAACCAAACATCGGATTTACTTCATTATCTTAATTGACGTCAAGAGAAAACCAACCACAACAACCGAGTAAATACAGCTGGAAAGGTCACGAAATAATGGTGTTCGATGAATATGAATAAACTCAAGCTCAATAACATAACATTAGAGGGAGTATAAATTTAACAGTAATGAAATAGAAGTCAAGTAACCCTTTTTTTAATGCTCTGAAATATCACACGATTATATCACCCACCACCAAAAACAAGTTTTATCT
>JAHPZR010034112.1:7500-15000 GCA_019787425.1 Platygyra sinensis | reverse complement strand
CTAGGAGAATCAAATAAGAGCGATTTTGGAGGAACACAAAGGCATGCTGCCGCCATTTTACATGCAGCGGGCATCCAACGTGTGTGCCTAAGTAACTAGCCCGATGTTTAAGCTTTTATACTAGATCTAAGAACTCTCCCATGAAGGGTAATTCCTTATGAACTATCAAAGAGGTGTCACGCAGGGAACAATGCTGCGCTCAACGTGAACCAGAGTGGGTTGATATTTTGAAGAGAAATATATTGTGCACAAATCGTGCCTCTAAAGAAATAACTATCAATACGTAGCCTTCAGATAAGAAGAAAATGGTTATCCTAAGTCTATACATTGTAGTTGGTACATTTGCTTTAGTGATAACGCCGTCAAAGTTGCGTTTCTTGATTTTTTCGACGGATTCGTAACTCCGTGGTTATTCGACACTTCCTCCGTAGCTTTTTCAAGGCAACTATAAATATTGGCATCCTAAAGCTGTATACGAATGGATTTACCATAGAATTGGCCAAGTGCAAAAAATTTGCAGACCACATCAAAAGCGGTGGAAAGTGTCGACGACAGAACGCTGTTATGCTGAACACTACAAAAGCTGGCAACCAAACCACAAGTGACACAGCAACTACTATGAAGAGTGTCCTTGAAAGCCGTAAGTTTTGTTCCCTTGCGTTTTGGAAGTGGACGTCAATTCCTTTTGTTTTGGTACGCAAATGATTACGGATTTTAAAGTAGCTTGCACAGATAACCAGCAAAGATACGAAGAGACACGAATGGACTGTGATGGTAGACACTCCACTCAGCTCTGGGTGGTACGTTGGTAGCAAAGTCGATATTGCGGCCATGGACAAACCAGCTGCCCAAACTATGACGATGCTGTAAACATAAGCGCGAGTGCTTGTTACGCGATGACGGAGTGGCCACAACACGGCGAAAACTCTTTCTAGCGCGATTAACGCTAGGAAGAACACCGATGTGGTAAAACCGAGGACTTGTAATCCTCCCATAGGATTCACGCCACTGCTTTCTTTACGCTTAGCTTCTGAAATTAAACTTGGAATCTTCTCAGAGCCGAGGATCTTTAACTCTGTGACTCCGACAAGTAAATCAGCAACTGCAAGGCTTATAAGAGGAAAATAGCTTTGCTTTAGACGGAATCTGTGAGTCCAAAACACAAAAATAGTTAACGCGTTTCCTATGGCGATGACGAATGCCTCGACCGTAAAGACAGCCGTAAGGACAATGGGAGTTGCGCTCGGCATGCTGTTTCTGCTCTTGTATTTTTAATGCCTTTCTGCGTTCAGTTTATCAAAATTGTCTGTAAACAAAGAGACTGCTGTTACGACAGAAGAAGAGGGCTCTGCCGGGAAATGATAAGGAGAAAAATTAATTATCATCTAGCATACTGTTCAAACAGAAGTGAAACAAAGGCCAAACCCATGTTATTCTTATCCGCGTGTAAATACATATCGCATTATATTAGGCCAGATAGTTAAATCACCCGAAACATCGCAAGAGAATTATTCATCTATATGATTTATAGATTTACCAAAGGCTAAAGCGGAACTGCCGTAAAATACTTTTGGCTTATTCGACACAAACTGAAACTAGCTTCAACGAAATTGGTCGAGAAGCAGTTCACCAAACCAAATGAATTAAACAAACAAGTCCAAATTGAACGAGGAAATCTCTAAAAACACGATATGCAAATCACTCTTGAAAGTGTCTAATAGCAAATCATGTTCGCTGCTGAAGTATAAAATTCTAAACGAAAGGAACTTCGTTCAAGATTGATTATCATTCAATATAAACCCAAGGAATAAATCTTAGAAAAATAGAAGAGCCCAAAATTCCAAATACGTGCGGTTTTATATTCAGTCTGTTTAGTTTTAATCTAGACAGATTATAGATCGGTGAGATAGTTCACTTTCTTTTCACACGTTCTCGAGATGTTAAGCAAATTAGTTTCTTAGTTTTCAACCGTAAAAAGAAGAAAAAATTTTAGCAGTCCACGAAGCAGCTATCTCTTTAAACACAAAGAATTCGTTTTGGCAGGTTTTCTTTGGAGTAAATTTTTCTCGGGTGGTTGATCCAATGCTTTGGTATATACTAAAAACAACTATTCCCGTCAGTGTCTGTGGCTAATGGCCGATACAATAGCCTTATTATCGGCCTTGGCTTTCCCAGTCCTTTAAAAAGTCAAATCCTGCTTTGGAACAATACTTTACTTCTGTTTTCTGAAGATCTTAAAACTGCATTGACTCGACGATCTCTATCTGCTCGCGGAAGCTTGGCTAAAAGTTAATTCATATGAAAGAAAAAAAACGACTTTGTTGCTAGTTAATCTTCTAGCAAGGTGGATACAGAACGAAAACGATTTAGTTAGAGACTCTGTCAGTCTGAATGGCTGACAAGTCGAGCAAAGTCAACATACACTGTTTACTCTTCGATTTTACTTAGCACAGATGACAAAATGAGCTGACAGAAAAGTACAAGTTGACAGGATAGTATTTTCAATGGATATATCAAAACGTGCTTCTAATACCCCATTCACACCAACCAAATATGTTTAATTAAACCAGGTTTAGAAAAACGAAACCTAGTAAAGAAAAACTGCAAGTCAGGCTTTAATGCAGGATTTAGATGAAATTAAACATGTTTTTTTAATTTGTGCTGAATTAATTTGAAGTAAAAAAACGTCAGTAAGCAGCTTTTATAGAGAAAACAATTTTAAACCGTGTTTAACTAAACAGCTTTTAAACATGTTTAAGCTTTGGTGTGAGCGGGGCACAAGGCTAGTTTATGATCAGTCATCTGATTTTCGGCGTGAACAAAGCAACAACACATATGAACAGAATATGAATATCATGACTAGCTGTTTTACTTTAGGAAAAAACGTCAACTTGCCACCTGCAAGACGATAAAAAAACATATAAAATTTAATATTACAAGGTTTACTTGCCCGTTATTTTTGTAAAGGAAGATATCCTAAGTTGAAAAGGCTAACTACAAACAAAGAGATCATTTATCAAACAAACTGTTCAAACAGAAGTAAGATAAGAAAAGATACACCTTTGTGCACACAAATGTTCCACGAAAACCAACACTCCGTATTGCAAAGAAGGGAAATCAATAACTGCCCAAAACAAAACATTCCCGCACGTTCCAGTGAATCGGAAAAAAGCTTTTCACCTTTTTCTTCTTTCTTTTTTCTAAAAAAATAAGGTGTGCCCGTAACAAGTGGTTCATCCCTTGAAACATCGAACAGGACAATCTCCTTTTAAATGACCTGATGAACTTTACCGACGCCAACAAAATTCTTGGAATCCTATGATCTAAATGCAATTAAGATGGCTAAGATGGCATTACCACAATATATTGGCGGCTATTTGAGAGAAAGTATATTCTTAAAGTAGGCGGAGTCGCGTAGAGACGGAGCCCATTCGAAAAGCTTCGTTGTAGCACCCAGCAGGATTAAAACGGCTTCATAGAATTCGACAGAAAAACCTCCGTGGCCATCTATTTCTTTATGGAAGATTCTAACACCTTTTTTTAATTTCTATATTATATTAATAGAACGATGCCAGGAGTCCTTACGACATCATTTTATAAATAATGTTAATATCCCAATGGGTTTGTTCTATCAACTGTCAACTGTGTCACAAATAAAGTCATTAAAGCTGCATTAAACCGACGATCTGTATCCGCTCGCGGAATTTCGGCTAAAAGTTAAATCACGTAAAAACTAACACTTTGTTGCTTAATCTTGAAGTAAGGTGTACAAAAAACGGAAACGATTTAGTTAGGGACTCTGACAGTCTGACATGCTGTTGACAGGCCAAGCAAGTCGTCATGCACTGTTTACGCTTCGCTTTCAGTTACTTAGCACAGATAACAAAAGGAATGTGCTGACAGAAAAAGGACAATGTGACAGGATTGTTTTCTGATGGATTTATCAAAACGTTCTTCTAATTTCAGTCAGCTGATCCAGCGTGAACCAAACAACAAGGCATATGAACAAAAAATGAATATCATTAATAACTGTTAAACTTGAAGGAAAAAACTCTTTAACTCTCCACCCGCAAGACGGTAAAATCCCATATACAATTTAATATATTCCAAGGTTTACTTCGCCGTTATTTCTTTAAAGGAAGATATCCAAGTTAAAAGTGATATATTCATAAACGACACAGCTACAAGCAAAGAGATCATTTATCAAACAAACTGTTCAAACAAATGTAAGAAAAGAAAAAGGTACAATTCTGGTCACTTGTAACACCGTTGAAAGGTGACAAAACAAATCCTTTGAGACATTTACATTATTTATTTTTTATCGTTAAATCAATATTACATATAGCAATTAGAAAAAGTTGAAAGACTCTTCCAGAAAAAAAAAAACACCCTGCGAAGGCGGACGGTTTTTCTGTCTACACGAAGCCGTTTTTTAAAATATCCTTTGGATGCTGCAGAGAGGCCTTTCCAGAAAACTAACTCTCCATACCGTAACGGAGGGAAATCATCCACTGCCGAAAAGAAAAAACTCAATTTCCCGCACTGACTTCGTCAGAGTATCAAGAGAATTAACAACCGGATCTTGTTTTCTAGCATCATTTCAAAATCCAGTGCAGTCATTGGTCCAAAAAATCAGAATAGGAAGAAGAAAACGAATAAAGAAAACACTAGAGCATGAAGAAATGGAAAGAAAGGGCTAAAGAAAGCTACGAGGGATTTTTAGCTGAACAACTCTCCAGACCGCAGAGAAGGGAAATCAACCAAAAAGTATCCCGCACGTCTAGTTTACCGAGAAAAAAGCTTGTTACAACTTGTTTTTTTTTTTAAATTGTGCCTATACCAAATGGTTGATCCCTGGGTACGTCGGACAAAACATTCGCCTTTTAAATGATGGTCCTTATGGCTTTATTTTATAAATAATGTAAATATCTCAAAGGAGTTGTTTTACCCGTAAAGACGATTCCCTGATTGGTGTACGCAGCCTGGGAGATAATTTTGAGCATACGTTGCACAAAGAAGGGCGGAAATATTGTGAGAAAGTTGTATTTTTTGTCTCACTTCTGTTTGAACACTGTGTTTGATTACAACTGAGTTGAAAATGATTACTTTGCTTGTAAGTATCCTTTTTTATGGATATCTCACTCTCAGTAACTTCTGCCACTAGAAAAAACTGACAACGGCAAAATAAACCTCCTGTTATCAAATTGTGAATGTATTTTTACCTTCTTGCCGATGGATAGTCACCCTTTTCCCCTTTAAGTCAAACAGTTAGTAATGATATTCATCTTTTGTTCATATATCTTTCTGCTTGGTTCAACTGAGCCGGATATCAGCTGACTGAAATTAGAATATATATCGCTTTGATATATCTATTAGAAAACTATCCTGTCAAATTATCCTTTTCTTGTCAGCTCATTCCTTCCATCACCTGAGCTAAGTTAAAGCAAAGCGTAAACAATGTATGATGACTTTCTTCGACTTGTTAACCATTTAGACTGTCAGAGTCTTTAACAAAATCGTTTTCGTTCTGTATCCACAAAATAATCCACCTTACTAGACTACTAGAAGATTAGGCAACAAAGTCGTGTATATATATATATATATGATTTTTTCATCCAGATTAACTTTACCAGCTTTAAGAAATTCAGGGAAAAAATAGTAATGTGCAGTATTGTTTAATTCGATTTTTTAAAGGACTGATGAAGATAAGGCAGATAACTGACTTTTTTGTTGAGAGATTTATGCTTTAAAAGTAAACAGCATTTCCAAATAGACTCCCACATGATTGATTGCGTTGTTGGAGACTTTCTCATTTTGTTTGGACTTCATTTTTCAAATCACCTCGTCTGGTGGGATGCTTTTTAACGTATTTCTTTAAAGGTAGTTATTGTATCGAGTTAATGATAAGTAATTTGTGGGAGCGCCACTTTTACGCTTTGCTAAATCTATATAAATCGTGAACGAATAATTGATCAATTGCGATATTTTAATATTCAGCCTAAAGTAATAGACCTCAGTACAAGGCTCTGGGGAATAACTAGAGAGTTTGTTGGCTTTATTCCCTACAGTCTCGTGCTGAGATCGATTGTTTTAGGTTGAATTTTAATATATAGAAATTGATCTATTCTGTAGCCTTATTCACTTGCGATGCTTCGGGCGATTTAACTATCTGGCCTGATATAGTGCGAAATTTTTTTCCACGTGGATTAGAATGGGATAAGTGTGGCTTTTGTTTCACTTCTGTTTGAACAGTGTGCTTGATGATGATTAATTTTTTTCCCCTTGTAATTGCCGGAGCCCTCTTTTTCTGTCATAGCAGCAGTCTGTTTATTTACTGTATGTCAATCTTTAAAAGTTGAACTCAGAAAGTCATTCAAAGCATAAAACCATAAACAGCATGCCGAGCGCAACTGCCATTATTTTTACGGCTGTCTTTACGGTCGAGACGCTCGTCGTCGTCATAGGAAACATGTTGACGATTTTTGTTTTCTGGACTCACAGATTACATCTAAAAGAAGCTTATTATCTTCTCATCAACCTCGCGGTAGCTGATTTACTTGTAGGAGTCATAGAGTCGAAGGTCCTCGGCTCTGAGAAGATTCCTAATTTAATTTCAGGAGCTGAACTAAAAGAAGGCAGTGGGGTGAATCCTACGAGAGCATTTCAAGTCCTCGGCTTTACCTCGTCAGTGTTCTTTCTCGCTTTAATTGCCCTAGAGAGAGTTTTCGCTCTGTTATGGCCACTCCGTCATCGTGTAACAAGCACACGCACTTATGTTTACAGCATCGTCATCGTTTGGGCAGCTGGTTTCTCCATGGCCGCGATATCGACTTTGCTACCGACCTACTACCCAGAGCTGGGTAGAATGGCGGGTGTCACTGTCCATTCGTGTCTTTTCATATCTTTGCTGGTTATCTGTGCAAGCTACTTTACAATCCGTAATCATTTGCGTACCAAGACAAATGGAATTGACGTCCACTTCCAAAACGCAAGGGATCAAAATGTACGCCTTTCAAGGACACTCTTCATAGTGGTTGGTGTCTCACTTGTGGTTTGGCTGCCAGCTTTTGTAGTGTTCAGCATAAATGCGTTCTGTCGTCGATGCTTTCCACGTCATTTGGTGTGGTCAGCGGGTGTTCTGCACTTGGCCAATTCTATGGTAAATCCTTTCGTATACAGCTTTAGGATGCCAATATTTAGAGTTGCGTTAAAAAAGCTCAAAAAGAAGCTTCGAAAAACCATTGAGTTACGCACCGTTCCCGAAAATCAAGAAACGCATCTTTGACGATATTACCAAATCAGGTGCCATATGAAAGTGCTGGAAACGTCAGCAAAGTAGTAATTTGGGCACTCCCTCTGTGAGCATGTAAGGAAACCGTTGGATCTTTGACATTGTCAGTATTTGTGACAATCCCATACGAGCTGACACCCGAGAAGACGGCTGATTCATTTCATGCTTTGTGGGGAGTTCTCAGTGGAACTTTGGACACAAAATAATCC